>JACVVK020000208.1:545000-567500 GCA_018292915.2 Batillaria attramentaria
AGTCAATTCCAGATCTGGGGAGCAGAGTAACTGAAGGAACGTTGGCCGTAAGTTTTCAGACTGACACGGGGTATTTTTAATAGTTTCTCTGATAATAACTGATACTTATTTAGCGCTCTTTCTCGTAGACAGCTCACAGCGCTTCACAAGGAAAAGAAAAGAAAAACATTGGAACAATACAGTCACATATGAACAAAGCATATCACATAAACACAAACGATACAGTACACCTTCACAAAACACACAACATATCAACACTGCAAGCAGACAGGTGCCTGCAGGTACAGTGGGCGAATGGGTCCCTTCCACCGTGACCGCGGGACATAAGCGGTGTAGAGGTGGCTGTGAATTCAAATGTTACTTATTCCACCTGGCTGTTTTCAGATGTTTTGTTGAAGCTCGTATGTTCCTAACTTGGCTAAAGTCATTCAGAATTCTTGGTTATTTGATTATGCGTGCATGTGTGTGTGTGGTACACTGCCACTATAAGCAGTAGAACGGTCTCGTTGTCCAGACGGCGGACTATCGCAAACATGCATGCACCGGTTTCGTAACTTGCAAACCTTTCAGTCGCTTTTCACGATCAAGGCGTTTCGTCCACAGCGGCACCGCCTGAGAATGTCGGGATAGGGGCTCAGTCGGTGCCGGAAGAAAGGAGAGGTTTGTTGAAGAGTTCTATTTTGAAGGCAGATCGTCTGTTGGAAATGGGATCACATGACGTCTGATGCTGGGATGTGTCTTGGTTACACAGGGCCTGGTGAGAGATTTGAGCCGGCAACTCACCTTCTGTTGTTTCCATGACCCGCCAACACGGGTGAAGTGGCGTCAACAAACACGGCTTGCAGAATGTGCGGCAGCTATCACATCCTCTCCCTCTCTCCCTCGTTCGGCCGTTCTCTTTCTTTGTGTGCAATCTTGTACTTAAAATTAAGTAAAAATTTGCAATGACGGGTACGAGAAATCGATCGACTGATGTTAACTGCCTCAACTATTGTCAGATAAAGTTATTCAGTTTTCATTGTTCTGTCTGTCTGTCTCTGTCTGTCTGTCTGTCTTGCTCTGTCCTCCCCCCTCCGTCGCCCCCTCCCCCCTCTCCACCCGGCCACCCCCCGCTTTCTCCCCTCTCTCTCTATCTCTGTCTTTCATAACCATGAAGCGGGCTAGTGGACCAAGCTCACAGAACGTTACTCAGTGAAACTTTTAACTATACTCTAGCGAGACCGATTCCAGGTTGACCTGTCTTTGCTTCTGACACCCACCTAATGTGGTGGAAAAGGACGTTCTAACGGCATATATCCAACACACATACACTCTCTCTCTCTCTCTCTCTCTCTCTCTCTCACACACACACACACACACACACACACACACACACACACACACACACACACACACGGCACACACACACACACACACACACACACACACACACACACACACACACACACACACACACACACACACACACACACACACACACAGAGGCACAAACAAGTGGTGAAAACTGAGGAAATGCAAGCAAACATCCAATTCTCTCTCCGTCTCTGTCTGTCTGCCTGCCTGCCTGCTGCCTGCCTGTCTGTCTGTCTGTCTGTCTGTCTGCCTGCCCGCCTGTCTGTCTGTCTGTCTCTCTTTCATTATCCTAAGCTCGGCTACCTCTGTCTGTTCCTCAGTGTGTGAAAAGACCCGACTGTTTCAGTCACTGGACATTCTGTTCCAGGTCTTGCAATGGTGTCTTGCCTTCGCTCGGACGGTTCAAGTCATGCATCAGTCGACTCTAAATTGAGTGTTGACACAAGCCGCGAGTCTTTTCAAGTCATCTCAAACTTCTAGTGCACCTCTCAGCTTTATCGGACGCTCGATTGTGATAGGAGGATAAATATTTTACTTCCCTCCGCGTTTGTCAGGCCCAAATCGGAACTGTATCCGCTGCCAGCCAGTAAGATTATTCGCCATAAAGTCAAAACGAGGCAGCGCGCGCATCTGAGAAAACACGGCGTCTGTCGGAGTCTGCGTCTAAGTGTTTCTATGAAAACATTGCTCGGAATCTGTGGCTGCAATTTTCCGCGCAGACTTCGCACTAAACTTCTCCGAAAGACGGATTTTTTTTGCACGTGAGTAAACATTCGCTCGGTCTGCCAAGTTCGTTTCGTTTTTTTTTTTCTTACGAGTTCGAACTTTGGCCCGATTTTTTTTTTAACAGCGAACTTCAGCGCAGATAAACTTATGTGAAATGTGTGCACTGAGAAAATAAGAGTTATGGCAGTAATGAAAGATTTTATGCCCCCCGCCTCCCCGCCCCCAAGTACTTTCACACACACACACACACACACACACACACACACACACACACACACACACACACACACACACACACACACACACACACACAGAGACGCGGGCAAGCACACACACACACACACACACACACACACACACACACACACACACACACACACACACACGCGCGCGCGCATACTGAAATGAGTTTTTGCATAATCAGTCTCGAAGACTGGTGTTGGAGTATCAAATGTTCATGGTATAGAGAACGGGTGGGTGGGTGGGTGTTTGGGAGTTTAACGTCCTTTTCCACCACATCAGGGTGATATCAAAGACGGGGCAACGAGAAAAAAAGGTCAGCACAAATATTTGGCCCCAGCCGGCGGGATTCGAACTCACGACCCGAGCATTGAGAGTTCAACGCTCTACCATTCGGCCACCCCGGCTCCCCTGATATAGAGAACGGACACGAATACTAGCAAAGAGAGAGAGAGAGAGAGAGAGAGAGAGAGAGAGAGAGAGAGAGAGAAGCACGGCAAACCGATATTTTGAGACTATACTCTGGATGGGGCTTCGGATTTTAGACTGGGGCGGAGACGATCGTCAACACTACGCAAATGTTTTGCGAATCGATGTGAAAACACCAATGATTGCTAGCCATGTAAGTGTCCGTGGAACCCACAGGCATCCCGCAGAATCTTCTTTGATGTTTCTATAATCTGTTGTGAGAACAAGCGCAAAAAATCGAACTCAAAAACATATCTACCACCGCTAAGACTCCTTTGATCTTGCTGGATAATCATGTTGCATCACATCAGCTCCCAGAAAATGTCGAAAAATTGATCAGCGGAACGCTTGTGGTATTGTCCAGATTTCTTTGATGACATCCCAGGGAAGCTTCTGTGTTTGTCTAATACTTTTTCCTCTTTAACTTCCCTGAGGCGGTTTGAAGCAGGGAGGTCTGGGCAACATGGTCTTCTTGACGGAGTTATGCACATACAGTAATAATAGATAATATGAAATGGTATTTGTAGGGCGTATTTCTTTAGAGTAAAACTCAACGTGCAGATCACTCACCGACCCATACGCACGTTTTACAAGGATGGACAGACTGGAGAAACTGTCAAGTTACACAGGAAAGTGCTGGAAGGCTTTGCGAAATGGAACGTGTTAAGATTGCTCTTAGAAACAGAGAGAGTGGGCGCATTTCTCACATTCGCGGGCAGAGAGTTGCATAGGTTTGGTGCGAAAAAAAAAACAACAACAAAAAACCCTGAAAGAGCGCTTGAATAAGATTCCAAATTGCGTTTGGGACGTACTGTGTGTGTGTGTGTGTGTGTGTGTGTGTGTGTGTGTGTGTGTGTGTGTGTGTGTGTGTGTGTGTGTGTGTTCCAATACACGGCAGAGCAAAGGGGCGGGGCTTTGGCATCGGGGCTTGCCGAGTGGAGTCGTCTATTCACAAACGTGACCCTCCTCGGATAGTGGTCAGACGGAAGCGAGAGCACGCAACACCGCTTCTAAGAGAGCTCCATTGGCTACCAGTCCGTTTCCACCTTCACTATAAAATTTATGTTCTGCCCTTTCGTCATTTTGATGGCACCCTTCCACCATACCTTTCGGTTTCACTCGTCACCTGTCAACCGTCGCGAACCCTCCGGTCGTCGACCGAGAGGCTTCTCAAAATTCCCAAACGCAACCTGAAATCCTTTGGCGAGCGCTCTTTCAGTTTTGTTGCACCAACCTTTTGGAATTCCCTGCCAGCACATCTTAGAAATGCGCCCACACTGTCTGTTTTTAAGAGCAATCTAAAAACGTTCCTCTTTTGTAAAACCTTCCAGTAATTTCCCGTGTCAGCAACTAGTCCGTTTCACCAGTGTATGTCTGTCCATCGTTTGTAAAATGCGTGTGAGTGTCGGTGAGTGATTGGCGCATTGAGTTTACTCCAAAGAAATGCGCCTATAAATGCCATTTATTATTGTTATCATTATCATAGCCTGCCATGATAGTTCAAACTACTACAGTTATTAGCCGCAAAGACCTCTAGGTGCCTACAGTGAAAGATGTCATTGCCGCTTAACACTGACTGACTGCTTGACTGATCAACTGATTGTGTCTCATTGCATCGTGATGTTCTCCAGCTCCTGCGTTCTCAGCGACGAAGCGGCTGACAATCCTATACCCATAAACTGTTGCTCTAAACTGTACGGTGCAGGTTCATTACTCATACGGGACAAGTTTTGATAAATGGCGCTTGGCAGCACTAATGTTTTCCCCAAGCGTGGAACACAAGAAAATGAATTTCTCATTGCTTGACATGGATGTGATTTGTATCTGACCTATCTAACAGCTTTCGTCCGCGTGGTTAGCTCAGGTGACGACTCTGAAATTAATCACGAACACCGAAGAGGAGTGCCGGGATCGCGCTTAATGAGGATTCCTGGTTGGTCAGGAGATGATCAATATTGCTGGTAAAAGAATACAGGGTGTTTGGGAGTTTAACGTCCTTTTCCACCACATACGGGTGATATCAAAGACGGGGCAACGATGACGAAGCCAGCACAAATATTTGGCCCCAGCTGGGAAACGAACTCACGACCCGAGCATTAGAAGCCCAACGCTTTACCATTCGGCTATCCCGGCTCCCCCAAAAGGGTTAGACAGGACATTTGTAGTACTCTCGGATATATACCCATAGAAGTGACATCCACTTACACTATATACAAGTTCGAGGTTCGAAGTTCAAAAATACTTTATTGTCCATTAAATAACAGGTATAAAATGGAAAATCGCCCTTGGACTTATAGATCAATACAAAATAAGAATTAAAAATTACGATTCTACGTCAACAAAAGCAACATAAAATTGGTTATGCATGTGCAGTAACTTAACAAAATCACAACAAATCCATCTCACACAATCACAGTCCAAATATATTACAACATTACGAATCATCACAGCATTCCATGTATACTATGATGTAAATTATTCCCCCCCCCCTCCTCCCCGCTCTCTCTCTCTCCCCATGAAAAATCCAAACTTATGAACTAAAGTATAGAAACCATATACACTGGCAATTCGTTGGTTGTGTGGGGGCTTAACGTCCTTTTCCCCCCACATACGGGTGACATTAATCCCGGACGGGACAACAAGGAAAAAGCCATCACAATTATTCGGCCCTGCCGGGATTCGAACTCACGACCACTGAAAGTCCAAAACTCTACCCGTTCGTCTATTTTGGGCCCCACAGGCAGTTGGTGAAAAACAGAAAGTCGCCTAGAAAGGTTTCACTGTAGACTACCCCCCACCCCTCCCCCCTCCTCCTTCCCACTCCTACTTTTTGAGTCTCCAGCCGGAAAGAGTTATCGACCCTGATCTGACGTTTGTGGCAGACTCCGATGTTGCGTAACAAACCCGATCCTTCTGCATGAGCCGCCGTATATATTCCACATTTTTGACAGTTTCTAACGTTTCTCCTCACGCCAACTGCGGGCTGGAAAATCAGTTTTTCCTCGCTGCACGTGCACGCCTGCACCGACTGGAAGAAAATTAATCTGGGCCCCGCTCGAAACATGCCAAGAAAGAAATCTCGATCCTGATTGGCTGATTCCACCTGCCGCTAGGCAAACTGCATCTTGGTCGTGACCTTTAGGTCATGAAACTGCCTTCGAGATAGAAGAGCTTGCAGGGGAGGTGAATCTCAAGAGCATGAGACTGCGGGAGTTCCCTTCCCTACCAGATACGTGGAGCGCGAAGCCCAGAACACGGAATCTGTCATGGCGGACGATAAGGCGCGATAACACGTCTGGTTTCTCACGATGTGTGATACTAGGCGTGATTTGTCGAGATACCTGTAAAAGGGGGGAATGAGATCATACCCACTCCTACGCACCTGCTGATGCAACGGTACTAGTGAAGACGGGTGTGTGGTTAGCTGGCCTAATTTTCAAGATCTATTTTTTATTGTTGTTCGTTTGTTTTTCAGACTCACATAAACCTTTTCTGCACGTGAACACTGTCCTAGAAGATATTCCTGCTGATTCATCGGTACTGTCGGTATTCACTGATATCAGTGCATGTATCATTGTATGTCAACTTTGCTGACCTAGTATCTGCGAACACATTCTGGTGATACTAGTATGGTTGTTCGTTTGTTTATCAGACTCACGTAAACCTTTTCTGCACGTGCACACTGTACGAGATGATAATTATACCTGCTGATTCAACGGTACAGTATTCATATGGATGTAGGTCAACTTTGCTCGTGAGCCGGGACAGCCGAAAGGTAGAACGTTGGACTTTCAATGCTCGGGTCGTGAGTTGGAATCCCGGCTGGGGTGTTTGTGCTGGCCTTTTTCTCGTTGCCCCGTCTTTGATATCAACCATACGCGGTGGAAAAGGACGTTAAACTCCCAAACACACACACACACACACACACACACACAGGTCAAATTTGCTGGCTTACCTGCGAGCAAACCCTGGTACCTGATACCAGTAAGTATTTTTTCTTTGGTTCCCAATACTTTCCCCTCCAGTTCACGTTTTCCGAGAAGAAACGGTTATTTTGGATCCGTCACGTGACTGTTTTTAGTGTATGGGAACCGGAGTGGCCGAGCTGGTAAAACTAGAACGTTGGACTGGCATTGAATACTCGGGTAGTAAGTTCAATTCCTGGCTGGGAGCCGAAAGCTTGAGCTAACTTTTCCTCAGCTTCGTCTTCTGGGGGTGATATCAACTCGATATCACCCTCGCATGGTGGACAAAAACCCTAAACCTCAAATATCAGAATCCAATCTTTTACTTTCATTAATAATAAAAGGATATTGTACAGCCGGTTGTTCCCCTTGTCCATCCTCAATTCTCTTTCAAACACTGTCTTCTTGCAACCCGACCCGGCTCTCTTTAACTCTCTTCAACACTAAGGAACGCGTATCCGCCGGTTCCTACCCTGCACAACGTTCGAACCCAAAGGACCGCGTAGAAGATCCGGGTTTTTGAAAATCGCGATGCATTGGTCACGTGGATTGCGAGCCGGATCGAATACGCGGTTCGTACTGAAAAAAAGAAATTTTGTTGATATTTTTTGGCTTTAAAGAAAAATCTAGCCCTTCCGAGTGCCTATCATGTTCCAGGGAATATCAAGGGAGAAAACTGCTTGTGTAGAATGCGTTAAAATGGCCGGTCTGTGTCGGATTATATGCTGGATTGTTTGTGCTACCTCAAAACGGTCTTAAACATACACATTACAACAGAAACAGGCCTGCGGATGCTTACTAGAATAGTCACCACGTCTATAATAATAAATAATAATAAAATGGGTACTTAACAGACGCCCTCCCTCTCGCGGGAACTCAGTCAGGGCGCCTTACAATCAACACACACTCACTCACCCAGAAACACAAGCAACATGCATCCACACATACATTTAACTCAAACACATAATGTGCAGCATCATACACGGGCTGCCCCTGGCTTACACACACACACACACACACACACACACACAGAGCAAGATGATGATGTGGCAACAGTCTACATTATTCATTGTCAACAAGCTGCTACGCTTGACACATTAATATTGTCTTGTTTACTGTGAAGGTACAGCAGTGTTACCAGAAACAAACCCACGATTTTCTTTTTTTCTGTGTACACCAGGATTGCCGCTGCAAGGAAACAAACCCAACATCGCCTGTTCTCAAGCTGTGGTGTTTTGCCAGCTCGGCTTATGTGGCTCACGTTGGGGGAATGTTGCGAGGGGCGAGGCTTCGCGAGGTCTGCTTTGCCGAGATCTACAGCGCCGGTGGGCGGTCCAGAAAGCAATTCCAGCACGACAAGGAAACTTTTAGTGGAGAATGGCGAGGGGATAATTTTGTGTCAACTTCTAGACAAACAAAACTACCGTACACCCAACCCCCACAACAAGCAAACGCGCTCGAGCGTGACGGCTGTCGTATCGCCATTACAGACTCCGCGAACAAAAACGCGAGTTTTCAAACTTACGAGGCAATTCCGCTTGTCGCGTATCCTCCCTCCTCAAAACGCTGTCAGCCGAGAGCGACCTCCCCCCCCCCCCTTCCTCCTCCAACAGGACACCAATTACTTCCCGTGTGGTGCGAGGGCATTGTGGGTACGGCTCAAACGAGTAGGCTTCACATATCGATATTGGCAGTAATCCTTTTTGGACCCGTAAAAGCTCAGTTCAAGCGGATATTTGGATGTTTGGAATAGGAAATACGTATGTAAATGTATTTAGTTTTTAGTCTTACCGTCTCAACATTTCTTTCGCTTAACTTGTTAGTGAGTACGCCGCCAATGTTTTCCATTAAGTCACGGGCAGAAGCAACATTTTCAAAACATTTCTGACAATATGTGGATTCCAACAGACCTTGGAAAATACAGTAGTAAGGCAGTGTTTTACACGAGCTGTCAATCTGTCAGGTTACATTCTCTGCCGGCAATACAAGCGTGCTTTTCCATCAGGAAGGTTCTCTCGGGGTCAAGGCCAAAGTCACAAAGTCATGAGTAAGAAACCCGGTTCAAGGTCAAGGTCACAGACAGAGTCGTGGATTCAAATCAAGTTCCGGCTGGGAGCCAAAACTGTGAGCTGTGTTTTTCCTCGTCTTTGGTGTCACCAGTATGCATTGAACAATAACGTTAACCCACTGTCAACCAACCAGCCAACCAGCTTCAGTCGCCAAAACGATATCCCGGCTGGGGCCAAATATTTGTGCTGGCCTTTTTCTCGTTGCCCCGCCTTACGTGGTGGAAAAGGACGTTAAATTCCTAAACACCCACCTACCCACCCACTCGCCAAAACGAGCACATCCAATACCGATATTGGAATCCAAACCATTCTGAAGGCATAACTCCGCATACACAAGACAGCTCTTGCGCAGTGACCGTTCCTGCTGAAGACTACAATGGCGGAGGGCAGAGGCAAGCAGGGTCCCCTGCTGCGGATTATTAAATTCTTCGTGTAATAAACAAGCTGAACACAGGCCGGGGAAGGCGGGGTGGCGGGGAGACGTGGAATATGTTTGACAGCAGTATGTCTGGCAGCCCGACACAAAAGGGGGATTGCTGACGCCTCCCGCTCAATGGGGGATGAATGAAGTCAGTTCTGTGGGCTCCGTGATTCGCAACCAGGCCATTCTTCATTGTTTCTTTGCCCCCAGCTTGTCGTGAAGTGTGTTCGCGAGCGGGCTCTGTAAATCATACACCGGTCTCAGTACCCGTGCTTATTATGTCATACCTGGCTCAGCTAAAGGGAACGGTGTGTATCTTGACTATAGTAGTCCTAGGTTCTAACTGAGTTTAACTTTTTGCCGTGGTCTACCGTTATTACATGAAGTTCCGGGTTCGAGTCCCTTGACTGGCAGGAATTTGGTGGAGGATTATTCGTCATGAGATTTTCCCTCATCAAATCGAGGCGAATTCACGTGCAGACTCGTTCACGGTGCTGCTGTCTTGCCTTTGTTTAAACAGGCCTGCGTGAATATCGAGTGTCCAAACGGATGGGGCCGGGAAACGGAAAACAATCACATACCATGCAAATAAAATATGGCGCAGTATTGGTCAAAGAATACAAGTGCACGAAGCCTCAATATAGTATTCCCTATTAGCTTCTGGCATCATAGTCACTCCTAAAAAATACTTCAATCTAGAAACAACAAATACCATGCACAGACCATTCAAGGGCACGCACCTGACAGGAGTTTAAAAAAAATGTGAATGTCTCCTTTCCGCTCAGGTCTCACTGGTGTATAACTAGTCTACTTTCTATTAAGGCCAGAAAGCCACTCACGTCAAGTTTGCACGACTTGTGCACAAAAACTGTGGCAGCTTGCCTCCTCTTTCTACCCCCTGGCATGCACCTTGTCCTACCAAATACAAAAATCAGGAAAATCACGCTTTTTCGTGACTTGTGTCCTTGCGCTATTATGGCGACGGCGACACTCCCCCCCCCCATCTCCACCCCCCACCCTATGGGTGGGTGGGTGGGGGGGGGGACGAAATTTTCTTAGTCCAGGTATGGGACAAAGTATTAGATATACAAATACACACCAGTGTACATGCAGATCTCTCGTCGGATAAGATGATTCCCCTTGATAATGTTCGACCCACCACTACCACCACCGCCACCATCACCAAAAACAACAACATACGAACCTGTGGCACGTGACACTACACTTCACATTTCTTGGGGCGTCTCCTTGTTTCTCAAATCGCGACAAGTCTACCCAAGCGAAACCTGATCGGCCGTTGGCTGAAACTTGAGAAGTGGAGCTGACAAGACCTGGCGTTAGTTCAGTTACAGTTCTCATTTCTACACTGAAATGGAAAAGAAATTGGAGCTTACGAACGCTACTTGAATTTGTCAAAAGAGGGATTGTTCTGTCGTGCCAAGTCAAGGTCGACTTTGTAAGCGTGTGTTCAGTTTTAGTACCCCGCCTAGTGCACTCGTGTTTCCGGTGCTGTTTGACTGTGACCCTTCTATCCCTCTATATACACTTCAACGAGACAGCAGGCTTCGTTGTTTTGTTTGTTTATTTCAGTATAATGTCTATCGGATATTCCTTTACCGAATATTCTTTTCTGAGTATAAAAGTGTTTTTCTACGGCCATTGAACGTGGATTTGAATCCTCAGAGTGCAAGACTTTGTGCGTTTCTTTTACCTGCGCTCGACTAACTACTCTCCCCCCGACAATGGGATTTGGCCTGCGGCTTCTGAAGAAACAGGTTCGAATCCCCTTGTGGGCAGGAATGTAACTGGGTTGTTTTCCTGAGGTAATTTTCCCTCATCAAATCGAGTCAAATGTACGTGCAGACTCGTTCACATCGTCCCCCTAAAGTCCATATGTATAATAATAATAATAATAATAATGAGTTTATATAGGCGCTTTACCCAATTTCCTGAATCAGCTCAAAGCGCCGCGAACTGAACCCAACACGCACGCTCACGTGAATCACACGCATTCTCTCACACACTGGACATACACATAGTACAATCACGTGGTGCGAAGGGCCAGCTCAGCTATTTAAATTTCGGAATTTAGAATTACAGCATTTATTTTTCAAATTTGGTGGGCTGAACATTTCCAAAGTAGAGGGGGAGGAAGCCGGAGTACCCGGAGAGAACCCCCGACGATCGGCCCGAATGAACAGTGCCACATACGAGAAGGAAAAATTCTGTGCCCCGAGTGGGACTCGAACCCCTCACCTCTCGCATTGGTGGCAAGTCTCTTAACCACTAGACCACCGACCGCCCCAAAATAAAATAAAAATTGGCCAGTCGGAGACGTGCCCGTGTGACACCGCCCCAACGACCACAGAACACCTTCTCCAAGACTGCCCACTCCGCGATGGTCCCGGACGAACCACATGGCCAGAGCCAACACCCATGAGGGACACACTGTATGACGACCTGGAGACCCTCCGGAGGACCGCTGCGTAGGTGAGGACAACTGGCGCCCCCATCTAAAGAAGTGATCGACAAAGAAGACGACGAAGAAGTTTCCTAAAGGTGGAACCAGTCTCGCTGTGGACAAAAGGGGTTCATCTGATAAACACGTGCACTGACACAACCCAGTGGCAAGCATTAAAAAAAAAAAAAAAAAGTTTTTCCTTCTTTATCATTCCGTTCGGGAAATTCGGGCTCCTTCCCCCGTGGGAAGCGTGTCGCCGCGGTGCAGCGCCACCCAATACCTATCCTAATGTTCAATTCTGCTGGGGGAGGAAAGCCGGATAACCCGAAGTGAAACCCCGATGAGCAGCCCGGCAGCCAGGAAAAACCGGTGTCACATATCACAAGCTCAACCTGGGCTCGAACCCACGCTTCATCGCCATGACATAAGCCGGTGACGGCCGTTCAGTAGCGCAGCAGCTAGGTCCGACGCGCTACCTATTAGACCACCGCTCACCCCCTTGGGCGTCTTTCTCATTTACTTGCCATCAGTAACGTCATGTCCATCATGACTGACACGCACAAGTGACGAGTGTTTTCCCGTAATTCTGTTGACACACAAGTGCATCCTTGACAGTTTAGTAAGTTATGAAGTCGACAATCAACTGCAGGTTCAGTTGTGACAAAGTCACGAGTGTTTGGAAACGCTAAAGGGCGTGGCTGACAAACTGACAGTCGACATTTATTCAATGGCACGCTTCACTTCTCGATGTCTGTCAGTTCAAGTGACACAGTATGACACGTGGTAAAGTGTGTGTGTGTGTGTGTGTGTGTGTGTGTGTGTGTGTGTGTGTGGAGGGGGGGGGGGGTCGGCTGGAGGAAGGATGGAATTGTAAAGCGAAGCGATGACCAGTTCATCAGATGAGTACAAGATCTGCACCCTTTGCAACAAATGTATACACGATTCTGCCCTCATTTTCTCCGCCAGTCACCCTCCTTTAAAACTTTCAAGCAAAATCTTAAGATCCATTTGTTTTCATTCCTAAACACCAATTAACTGTTCTCTGTATTTGTGTGTCGTTGCGCCTGGCCTTATGGCTCTGCATATTTTTGTAAATATTTCTTCCTGTTCACTTGTTAGTTTATTCTATCTTTAAGCGGTTAGAACTATTATTTATTAATAGGTTACAGCTCTATATTATCATTATCATTATTGTTATTATCGGATAGCGTAACTAATGATGAGGAATATACCCCCCCCAAAAAAAAAATTGCAGAGTGAGTGAGACCCCACACCATATTAAGTTTGCGTCCTGTTTCTTCGCGAGGCACCGTGGTGCCGCGGACGGATGGGCAGGCCGCCTCAGTTTCCTTATTTCAATTTAAATGCAAATGAATTCATACGCGTGCATCCGCGGCCCAACAATGTTTACGACCTCCATGATGGTAGTAAGACACTGATGATTGGATTTGACACAAAAGCTTAATCCCGTTTTGATATGCCCACCGCTTTGTAGGAGATACAGACATTACCCAGCGAATATCCTGACTTCCAACCGAGACACCGCACATTCACGGGCCGTTCACCGCTTTGGTAGGTCAGGACATCCAACCGCCGCGCGCCACGCAACAGGACACCTCAAGCTGCGAGACAGCCTCTCGCTTGTAACCTCAATTGTGATTGGTCGAGACACGATGGCGGGCACCATGCTGGTCGTTTCAAAAGATGGCCACCGAGGCGAGACTGTGTATTCTGTCGGCGAGGAAATGAAGCTGGCTTGGGAGGATAGACGGGGGGACAAACTTTTATCCTGACCCGCCATGGGGTGAGGGACGGAGAGTAGAGGGACGAGGCTCTCCTACAAACGCCAGCCAAAGCGGATGCATGTATTGAAAGGGAAGTTTTGCGAGACATGTCACCATGTCAGTAAATGCATGCTTTGCTATAGAACTTGTATGAAGTTTTGCGTGCGTTTTTATTGGGCTATATTCCAATTGTCGACTATTTGGGAAAACTCGGAGATTAAAGTGCATGCGCTGTGATGCGTGTGTGTGTGTGTGTGTGTGTGTGTGTGTGTGTGTGTGTGTGTGTGTGTGTGTGTGTGTGTGTGTATTTTATTTCATTATTGCGATCTAATTACTTTTTGCCTATTTTGCAGACACGCACCAAACTTAATGCAGTCTAGTTTATTTTCAACTGGACAATAAAGATGTTTGTATTTTCCTTTAGTTGTATTCTACCGTCAATTGGTGAAAGGATGTACGCTTCATGGATTTGAAAACTTGGACCTTTTTCTCATTGGATGGTAGGTACAAACACGACCCCCCTCCCCCCGCACCCTCCTCACCACCCCCCTCCCTCATCCCCCCTCCCCACACACCCTCCTTTTCTCCCGTAAGCTTTCTGATTGCATCATCATCATCATCATCATCGTCGTCGTCGTTGTCGTCATCAACGTCGGTGTTATAATCGTCATCGTCATCGTAATCATTATCATCTTTATAACGCGGAATTGGATATTGTGGACCATCAGGCAAATGTGAAAACCGTAAGAGTGCTCTGTAAGTATTCAGCACCCCTCAAGACCCCCCCCCCCCCACTCCCGCCCCCACCACCACCACCACCACCCCCCCACCCCGAACAGCAGTCTGCATCCGCCCGTAGCCTGAATGACAAGGGATGTGATATAAGTGGCCAGCCTGCCGTTATAACGAGCACGCCGACCTGAAGTACAATTTATGGCATTGCCGCTTGCTTTGGTTGGCAGATTTAATGAACAGAAAATAAACACCACCTTGCACTGTCAGTTACAAATGGTTGTATATAAACAAGCGAAAAGATAAGATTTCAAAGGAAGCCCAACTTCAACGTCTAATACCAGCACAAGAATGTGTGTGTGTGTGTGTGGGGGGGGGGGGGGGGAGGGGATACATATACACACCACGACTCGTCCATATTAGTACATCAGGGCCCGTATGTAAAAATCGAGGTTTTAACCCACGGCTACGGGCCTAATTCAGACTAGGACAAAAGAAACCCAAAAGCAAAATTAAATAAAAAAGGAAGTGAAGAAAGGAAGACAAAAATCCTTCTATAACGGCTTAGGCACCTTGCTGGAATGGGCCCGTTTCTTGATTTAAAAGAATAAGCAACAGAAAATTTAACCCTAGAGCTAGTTTAGTTCGAGGTTAGACTCTTAACTCCCTAACCCCGGCTTTTACATGCGGGCCCAGGTGTAAGTTGTTCGTCCTGTAACTGATGGACGTACTGTGTTTTGCCAATACACGGCAGAGTAATGGGGAATATAATATTTATTTTGAATTTCTTGTGTGTGTGTGTGTGTGTGTGTGTGTGTGCGTGCGTGCGTGCGTGCGTGTGTGTGTGTGTGTGTGTGTGTGTGTGTGTGTGTGTGTGTTTTGGAGCCGGGTGGGTGGGTGGGTGTTTGGGAGTTTAACGTCCTTTTCCACCACGTAAGGGTGATAGTTTTGGAGCCGAGGAGGGGCGAGGGGTATGCTGTTGTACATTATGTATGTAGTGTAAGGGTGAGTTTCCGAATGACTGTTATGTGCGTGTGGATTGTGAGGACGCCTGAGCTCTTGCTGGAGGCAGGGCGTCCTTTATGATGATGATGATGATGATGACGATAACATGAATGTTCTCAGCTTTTCATGTAAGCCCTTAGAGCTCGCGGAGGTTAAGCACTATACAAGTGTCCATGATTATTGCATTTGTATTTGTTTAATCGACAAAAGTTCCACATCCCCTTTCACCCTAACTGCAACAAAATTGCATGCACACAGCCGTGCAATCCCCTCTTCTGCTGATGTCCCTGGATAGAAAACTTTCCACCCGACTGGAACTTAATTTCAAACAAACTCCATCTGACCTTTGTTGCAATTTTAACGCCTGCCCGGTTTCTGCCAGCCGCTAATGCTCCCCCAGCAATTTTCCCTCTCTGGCCTGGCGAGCATTAGCGAAAGTGAGACGTTGATTGGCTGGCTACAACCGCATCAGGTTTCCTGTCCCCATCCGGGTCCCCTGTGACAATTCATATCACACCCCAATGTTGACCTTATACAGCCTGCATGCTGGGTTAGCTCGCATGAAGCGGTTGTAGTGTTTCAGTATGGTCATTTCACACAAAAAATTTAAACTTGTGGATTGTTACAATTATTGGTGTGCATTTTGTTGTCCAGAGTGGAAAGGTGTGTGAACCGTTGCCGGCCGCTTGTTGAGTCTTGGAATTCGCGTCTTTGAATTTCTTAGTGATGCGCAAGTGAACATAACAGGGAATCCTTTCACACGAACTTGTGGTGCTGGTTGATCATATAGTGTTGTCTTGTTATGAGAGTTTTTCTTTCTGGTTCATGCTATTGTATTGCTTGTCATATACATGTACACGTAGACCAATTTCCCCTAAATTTACCGAACAAATTGCCCTCTCTTCTGATATGATTTAAACTGACTTATGCGATGCTTGGGCGCACTGGCAACCTTGCTAGTGTTTGGGTACACAATCACACACCCACACCGACACCCACCCATCCACAACCCCCCCCCCCCCACACACACACACACACTGACACACTGTGACACACACAAAATGACACACGCACACAAAATGACACACACACACACACACACACACACACACACACACACACACACACACACACACAATCTCTCTCCTCTCTCTCTCCGGGTCTCTCTCACTCACACACACACACACACACACACACACACACACACACACACACACACACACACACACACACACACACACACACTGACATCGACATCAGCTGCAAAACGATAGCCGGGAAAACCCTGAAAACATAGTCGAACGGATTTGAACCCGTGACCCCTCCCACCCCCAACGGAGGAGAAGGCCAGTAACATAACCACTCGCGCACGCACCGTGCAGACCCTACTGGTGTGACAATACATTACAATGCCGTCTGCCTTCATATCCAATAGCTCGAGTGTTGGCGGGCTTGTATCCAATCTGATATCCGATACTGCGGGCAACAAAGCCGGGACTATACAGCCACGTCAGGACAGAAGGGAAGGCGGCTGACGTTTCTATTCACGGCGGCCAGATCAGTTTCTTGTTATAGCTGTCGATCATCTTGATGGACGCGTTACAAGGGGAGGTCAGAAATCAACGTTTCCATTTCGTTCTCAGTACTGCGTGGCCCGAGGTCGCTTCCTTGTATCAGTGGAGTAGGACTGATATGAATCAATAAACAGATGAGTGGAAATTTGTGTTGAGTTTGTACTGAGCTTTTTGGTGTCACAAATGCTTTTTTTCAGTCTTGACGATGACAGTCAGTAAACAGTTTGCAACAGTCATTCTGTGGAATGTTTATTTACTTCAGCAGCACTGGTAATCAGGCAGCGATGTCACTATCCCTGCGCGCCCGCGCGCGCGCGCGCGCGCGCGCGTGTGTGTGTGTGTGTGTGTGTGTGTGTGTGTGTGTGTGTGTGTGTGTGTGTGTGATATTTTTAGACTTGATTTTCAACGTTATACACCATTGTGGAGATTAATTTTCTGATCTCTATGAAATCTCAGGGCAGCATATATAATTACCACCATGTACACACCATATTTTAACTACACACCCAGCACAGTTTGTCATCTGGTACTGTCTTTTCTCCTCAGTCAGCGTTTAAGCGTGAAAACTATGCAAAACCCAGTAAACCTAATAAAAGCCGCATTCTCAGACCCGGCCATCTTGCATCAATTCAAAGCTCACATATCAATTCAAAGCTCACAAAACGTTTTGCGATCTTGTGATAGTGTCTGACATTCAGAGTCAAGAAGCTTTGCTAGTCACAGGATGTGAAATTGTTGATCTTTTGCTGAGTTTTATCCACAGTCGGTCTTGTTTCTGACAATCGTAAGCCTAGTTCCAGTTCTTTGCTCAAACGGAGACCAGTTTCGAAACAGACCTACTCACTTTTCCAAGACTATGGACACCGCGAAGTAAAGCACCTGTCAGAGATGCCGCGTGAAGCATTTGGATTGACGATCGATGTCAGCTTTCAAAACGGACGTGGTATAAATAATTTTCCCAATTCGGTGCCCCCGATGACGTAAAACACGCCACATTCGATTGCTGATTTCGACCGAGAAACTGCTCGCTAAAACTTGCAGTTTTTCGGTCAAAACCAACAAACTCGTGTAGTGTATTTTCCGTAATCGCGGGCACCTGATTGTGAAAACTCTATGAAACGTTGCCATAAAAGCGACCTATTCAACACAACTCATTTTACACACACATCCAACACCATCAGTATTCAGCGACGAGGTTCTTTCCCCTGTACTTGAGGCCATCAGGGGGCGCATTAAACCAGGCGGCACTACTGAGTCCCTCCCAACCCACACGCGTCTAGTGTTTGTCCCTCGCACCCCGAATTCCTCCACACTACCCATGGAGGGCCCTAGACCGGGCCACGCTACCCCAAATCACCACCTCTTTGACAAGGCCCTTCAAATCAACGCGGCCCACCGCAACATAGTGTGACGTTTTCAAGTGGCCGGCCCCAGTGCCCACATAATGCCACGTTGGCTCCCAAATCCCTGGCTACACCACACACCTCCATATCTGGAACACTTTTTTTTTTGTGGGCCCTTCCTTTTGTAACGGGTAAATCACAGTGTGGATGGTCTACGTGTGCAGTCTGAGAAGCACGTTGCTTGAGGGAGGCATATAGGTAAATTTGGGTCATAATGTCCCCGGCACAAGAGGGAAGCTATCCTAAGGGGACAGACGAACAGTCCAGCTGAACACGATTCAGTTCAGTCAGACTGGGGAGCCTCTGATTTGAACTGTGACTGTCAGTGATGGACCTGTTACAAACAGATCTAGTAATAGATAAGATGAGATAAGATAAGCATACTTTATTCATTTCAGGTTTATTAAAATTCAAAAATCGAAATTCGAAATTCAAATGTCAAATGTCAAATTTCTAATTTCAAATTCAAAATTCAATATTCAAAATCAAAAATACTTTTTTGTTCATTTGATAACAGGTATGAAACGGAAAATCGTCTTTGGACTCACAGCTCGAAACAAACTAAGAATAAAAACTGAATTAAGATTCTAAACCAAGAAAACAACATCATTAGTTTGGCATGTTCAATAACTTAACAAAACCCAAAATAATAATTAACTTAAAAACATATCTATCACAGCAAATCCAGTCACACCGTTGCCGGCCGCTTGTTGAGTCTTGGGATTCGTTTCTTTGAATTTCTTAGTGACGCGCAAGTGAACATAACAGGGAATCCTTTCACACGAACTTGTGGAGCTGGTTGATACAGTGTTTTCTTGTAATGAGAGCTTTTCTTTCTGGTTCATGCTATTGTGCTGCTTGTCATATACATGTACACGTAGACCAATTTCCCTTCAATTTACCGAAGAAATTGCCCTTTTGTCTGATTTAAACTGACTTATGCGATGCTTGGCCGGACTGGCAACCTTGCTAGTGCTTAGGTACACAATCACACACCCACACCGACACCCACCCATCCCCCCCCCCCAAAAAAAAAAAAACAAAAAAAACAAAAAAAAACACACATCATTACAAATAATGTCTCAATTCAGTTATCTACCTTGGATTGAGATCTAACGTCAGCGCCTGGTATCATGCCTGGTTTGCTTAAAAGAAAGTAATAATGAAAGCATGATTGTCTGTTTGTTGTTGTTGTTGTTGTTGTTGTTGATGTTGTCTTGTAGGCACAGATGGGTCGCCTCCTCGCTCTGTGATTTACCGGCCTGTGGCAGAGGCCGCCCTCACCCGGAGATCCACCCGGCTTAGCTTCGGGCATTTTGGCAAAGGGAGATCACAAAGTAATGCCACTGAGGCTTTCTGTTGCCATATTGCACTGGTTTTACCTGAAAAGAAACCTTTGTACGGTGTAAATATAAATTGCTGTGTGTGTGTGTGTGTGTGTGTGTGTGTGTGTGTGTGTGTGTGTGTGTGTGTGTGTGTGTGTGTGTTCTGTCCAATTTTGCGCTAAGACATCGGTGACACTGTCGGTAGACAAGACGAAAGTCTGTCAACAAGTCGGCATGAAAGGAAGACTCTAAGCCAAGAGAGGAGAGTGGGTGTTTGGAAATTTAACGTCCTTTTCCACCACCTAAGGGCCAAGGGAGTGAAGATGAGAAAACTGAAGACCAAGAGACTCTTTCTGTCTTTCTTCCTTCCTTTCTGTAATATTTAGTTCATTTTTCCTGCTCTTTTTTTTGTTGTCGTATGTCAACGTTGGGGTGCAGCGAAAACAAATTTTGTCCCTGCCGGGATTCGAACTCACAACCTTCAAATCTGGAGTTAGCCAGTTGAGCCACGCGATCCCGAAGACTAACAGGGAAGGAGAAACTTTCAAAAAAAAAAAAAAAGGTAACAAGAGGGGGACCGGCCAGCAATGGGACCCTTCTCTCCTTCTCTCTCCCCCCTCTCTCTCCTGGCTAATCAGACGAGGCGACAAAGCGCTCATTTGGAGAGGGGTCCCAGCCCAGACACCTTGGAGCCACCACGAGAATGCGGTGTTGACTCAAGACACGCTGCGACGGGGCTCGAAAGCCCGGCCCCAAATCTGTTACAATTGCGCACAAATAGACAACTGAGCTGTCATGGGCCCCAAAAGCAGGCTCTGACTTTTCTCGCATTATGGGAACTCTTCAAAGCGTGAGGCCTTTCTCCTGTCGGCTCGGGAGAAGGGGGAGGTGTCCAAAAGTTCAAGGGTCTTCCAGATCCGCGTTTTTGAATCGCCGCTTGAATTGAGCTTTTTTTTTTTTTTTTTTTGTCAAACAAGCTTTCTTCGTGCCGGTTGCAATATTTTTTTCTTCGTCTCTCTTGTACGTGGGTTGTGTAAAGGGATACGCCTACTGTGAGCAGAACTTACTGCCGAGGGCAGATGCACCACTGTCAAGGACGTCTAGTGTGTGTGTGTGTGTGTGTGTGTGTGTGTGTGTGTGTGTGTGTGTGTGTGTGTGTGTGTGTGTGTGTGTTCTGGTTGCCGTTTTATGTGTTATCTATCTATCTATCTATCTATCTATCTATCTATCTATCTATCTATCTATCTATCTATTCCTCATTTAAACTTAAATATTAGATATCTTAAATGTCGCTTTTGTAAAGCGCTCAGAGCCCGCCTGCAATGTCGAACAATATATTATTATTATCATTATTTTGCTTGCAGACCATTTGCTTGCACTGAGACCAAGAACACACATCCGGCCCTTTGGCTCATACAAACAAATTCGGACCCACGGTTGAATGCAGTGATTCTTGATAATTATAACTCGCAAATACAGGAATATAACTCAACGTAATCTACCTTGAGGCGGCGTGGAAATCAATTTCATTGCACACACACGTACGGACTTAACCCTCTGAAAATCCGGAATGAAAATTCCGGAAAGGTATGCTCGCCAAAATGACATGCCTTCAAATCTCACAGATTGATCAAATTCCTGCAGGTTCCTGTATGCATGCAAGTAACAAATAAAAAAAAAAATGTGTTTGCGAAACATATTAATCAAACACAAATCTGTAATAAGGAAATATCCTTGCCTCTAGATATTTATCAGTATGGTTGTATCTGTGCTCTCGATCGACATCAGAGCAGAGGATTACACAGAAACAAATTAATATCACCCCTGTAGGGGAGGATTATTGGGAACATTCCTGATATCAAGGCCTGGGGTTAAAGGCTTTTCCAAACCAGAAAACCCTTTGGGAGCTTCTCTTTGTTTTGGGTTTTCAATCTCGGACTAATGTTTGCTCTATTGACGTGCTAAAGACGTTGGAGATCAGAGATGATTTTGGACATCGTGGACGATGAAAATTGCCAGCTGGCCTACTTTTATTATCCTTTTAAGTTCTGTTTTTGGTATATAAACTATACAATGACAAGGACGAGAACACTGTGTATACATTACAAGCAGACATGAAATAACTTGACATATGAGTAGAGTATTGCCACAGTCATAGGCCATGGAGGCAAATACAAACCAGGCGCACATACCTAAGAAAGATACTGGACATGTGGAGGATTGAGGACAGCAAGATTGTGCACACCGTAACAATAAATACATGTCGAGATCAGACAGAAGTGTGTCTAGATGCATAATGTTAAATTTTACTTCATGCACCTGTGGTCTAGTATATTATCTAGTATTTGTAGTAACGTTTGCATCTTACTATTGTTCTGTATGTACTGTGCCTTGTGCTCGAGATGTGCTGTTTCAAATCTTATATATAGATCTATGTGAATTACGGTTGAGTATGCACTGTTCCCCCCTTCAGTCATGGGCCTTGAGCCTCCACTGAATGATAAAACAGTTGTCATTGTCATTGTCAATAAATACATGTACACATGTGCCATGTAGTATAATCTATATCTAAGGAACTGTGGATATGGCAGTACACATATTCAGCAAGGGTTTGACTCAAGAACAAAGCGTGGTCTGATGATCCTCTAACGCCGGATTGATCTATTTCTCCAATATCACCTACTTTTATTATCAGTGTGTTTCGGATTTCGTCTTACTTTGTCTGGCAAGCGTCTCGTTTGTATCCATTTCCATGCATTGTGTCATTTGTGCCTGTTTCGTAAGCTTCTTCTAAGACCTCATTTAGACAATTTGCGCTGCACAGTAGAGAAGTCAAGAACCTTGAATTCTGAACCATGAATACTAATGCTTGAAGCTTGAGGCACGAATCTTGAGTCTTAAATTTTGATTCTTGATTCCAGATTCTTGATTTCTGATTATCGATTATTGATTTTTGCATTTTGGTTTTGGTTTT
>JACVVK020000208.1:572500-587500 GCA_018292915.2 Batillaria attramentaria
TGTGTGTGTGTGTGTGTGTGTGTGTGTGTGTGTGTCTCTCTCTCTCTGTGCGCGCACACTCTGTGTGTGTGTGTGTGTGTGTGTGTGTGTGTGCTAGGCTCTGTGTTTGACAGCACCCCCCCCCCCCCTTCCCCTACCGCCTCCTCTCTTCACACTCTATTCCCAACAGACACCGACTCCCGATAATACTATCCCCCAAACTGCATGACTCCCCATTACACAACCGAATTGTGTCTGGCGATGAGGCAAGATCGTGCGAGATCCGTCACCCGGAGTCCCGCCAAGGCGACAGTGTTGTCAGCGAGGGACGCGGTTCTGTTTGCGCATAGCTCGTGCTCCAGGCATCGAGAGACGAGGTGTAGTGGGAGGTTATCAAGATTAGTCGTGGCCGGCTACAAATATTGCCTCCACATCACACACTTAATCCTAACCCGACCGGGACGCCAACCTGACTGAGGTCGAACTTAGGTGCTTCTCGAAATTGTTTTGAGTCTGATAGGATTTTTTTTTAATGGAAAGATAAGCCCTCCTCCCTGAAATCTCTCCCCCCCCCTCCCCCCTCCCCATAGAAATTAAAAAAAATAAAAAAAATAAAAGGAAAGGTGGTCTTTCTATTTTCCGTTTGCGTCTTTTGATTTTCTTTCGGCAAAAACAAAAAAACACCACCACCACCACCACCACCACCACCACCAACAACAACAAAACAAGAACAAAAACAAAAACAGAAACAAAAACAAAAACTTACAGTGAAGGAAATGGGCAATGTCGGTGGCGTAGTGCTATGACATTTTGATTTGGGAAAAACGAGGTGCTGCGGCGTTGGAACTGCTAAAATATCCGGGGTGCTATGTTTTGGAGCGGCACAGCATTGGAAAAACGCCCGTCCGTTCTGATGCAGCCCTGTGTGACTACCAGTATCGATACCACCTCCACTGCGATGGGGATTTGGTGGTTACGGTATCTGATTTCGGATCCCGAGCCGCCCGGTTTGAGTCCCTAGTGGGCTTTTCACATCGAGGCAGAATCACGTGCAGACTTGTTTACGGTGTCTGTCCCGCCCTCATGTACACACACACACACACACACACACACACACACACACACACACACACACACACACACACACACACACAGACGCACAAACATCAAGTGTGCACGATGGAAATCCCACGTCCATCTTTTGAAAAAGTAGGCTGTGGCCGGTGGCGTGGAAAACAGAAATACTGTCGCACACACCAGAGTGAATAGCAGAGTGGAGGTTTGCACATAAAGTAGCGCTTCTCGGCAGCAGGCTTTCGCTGCTTCGTCATTCATCCCTGCTGCGCCATGAGCGTTTCAGAAGAGATGGATATGTGCGCCGAGGAGACGTCTACCATACCATACCATACCATACCATACCCAAACTTTGGAAAGTTATCCCCCTTCCCGAAGGTCTGCCTTCTGAGTCTGCTGCCAGGAGTGTTCAGATCTCGACCATTCTAATCTGAATAACGCGTGGTTTTGTTCGACGGCAGTGATCTGCATCATATGTTCCCCTTCCATTTTATCTTGCTCCCCACTCCCCACACTACCCGCTTCCCTAGGTTTTACACGCCACATAACTTACTGTTTTTCACCACTCTCGTCTTCCGGCAGATACTGTTTTATGGCCGACATAAAAACGCGAGTGAATGAATCCGCATCTATTTTGTACCAATCGGGTACCAGGAGCGACCGCCAATAAAAACCGACGACAATATCCCGTAATTGATTGGCGGACAGTATCGCGTAATATATTGACGTCGTGATGTATGATCACGGGCGGGAAATGTTACTTTTATGTCCGACTCGTTTTCTGTTGTAGGAAGTCTCTGAGGAAATTTGGATGATAAGTGTGTTGTGACCCCTCCCCCCCCCCTTCCTCATTTGAATTGAAAGTATCGGGCGGTGAAGTCATGATCCGTATCCTTCCTGGTCTAATTGGACCGGCGATATCTTGACGGTAGGGTCTTTGTAAGTGGTGACAAAGTTTTATGCGAATTTAACTAGCTCCTTGCCACCGCAGTCAGCGACTGACGAGAGGAGAACACGAACAGAGAACACTGAGAACATGGCATGGCAAGGGGACACAATCAGACGAGACTGGGTGGAAGAAGTGATAAAGATTTGTCCTGTCAACTATACAGAGAAGAAGCCGCGACAAATATTTATGAGACCACTTAACTTTCCAACCATTTTCAATGAAATTTCTTTGAAACAGTGTTGTTGTCATAAACTCGGCAAGGACATCTCTTGGTTCACTCCGAACTTGCTTGGAGTCCGTGCAGTTCAAGACAGCACACGCTTCAACCCATCTCTCATAACTACTACTACTACTGCTACTACTACTGAATCGTGCTTATATACGGCAAATTCTCACAAAGTGACTCAGTGCGCTTACTCCCGCATTCACACCAACAATCATGCAACTAATGTCACCTCCTCTCGGAATTCATCTCTCTCTCTCTCTCTCTATAGTGTGTGTGTGTGTGTGTGTGTGTGTGTGTGTGTGTGTGTGTGTGTGTGTGTGTGTGTGTGTGTGTGTGTGTGTGTGTGTTTGAAGTTTCTTGTTCCAGGTTTACGTATGTTCGATCATTTGGCTTTTTTTGTTTAGTTGTTTGTTCTTAAAAACGGCAAGTTTGAAAATTGGTTGCAAGACCAAAACTTCCACCGTTTTCAAATAAAGTTATTTCAATTTCAATTTCAATTTCTCTCTCTCGGAGCCGGGATAGCCGAATGGTAGGGTGTTGGACCTTCAATGCTCGGGTCGTGAGTTCAAATCCCGGCTGGGGCCAAATCATAGTATTTGTGCTGGCCTTTTTCTCGTTGCCGCGTCTTTGATATCACCCATACGTAGTGGAAGAAGACGTTACATCAGTCCCCAAACACTCACCCCTCCTCTCTCTCTCTCTGGATAGATCATTAGTGGGGAAAACCTACCAGCGAGAGTTGCCTCCCTGTTTACCCAGGACAAGGAAGAGGCGACAGTGACGCACCTGTACAATGAAGGGAGACAAACAGTGAGGGGGCAACGTGTTGCAACAGGGCAAGGGAGGTCACCAAGGGACTGACGCAGGGGAGATCACGCTGACCGACCGGAAGGACTGCTGACTAGGCGCGTGCGCAGGTAACGAGGTTCCCATTTTAACGGTGGCCATTAGTGAGCTTTGCTGAAGGTGTGACTGAACAGGGTTGTGCAGGTAAGAAGGAATCACCGCTGCTGATCAACAATGAACCGAGGGATGGTCGCGTGGTAGACTGACCCCTCACACACACACACACACACACACACACACACACACACACACACGCACGCGCGCAGCTGACACACCGGCACACACACACACGCACGCACGCACGCACGCACGCACGCACCGGCGCACGCACGCACGCACCGGCACACACACACACACACACACACACACACACACACGCGCACGCACGCACGCTCGCACACGCACGCACGCACGCACACGCACGCGCACACACACACACACAAGTCTCCCCGGGCATCCGCTGACTTTCCATCCGAACAGACTGAATTCACCAGCGAGAGGAGACATACAAGTGCTTTCCGACAACATGACTGCACTTTCGGCAATGAATTCAAATCAAGTGAGTAACGAGCAAAAGCGCGTGCGTCCGCCCCACATCTACCTCCACAACAGGGGGAATAAACAAACAAGCAGCCAGCCAAGAAATCGGAAAAATGTTGACTCAAAGCAGAAAAGTAAATCGTGTCAAAACGATTCGCCAAGTGCACTCCGTCAAAGTTCCTCGATCGTAGACCCCAAACACAGGAGTGAAATTTCGAGCCTCAGCTAACTGTCCAAGCAGCTGAGTAAACAGGAGGGAGACAGCTAAAGAAGAAACTTAGCGTAAGCTGACACCTTTCGGAAAACTTGAAATTCTGTCGAAACCGTTCGGAAAATACTCTTGTGATAACACCGGCTCTGGGAGTGGGGAGGAAATCACACACTAAACACACTACTCCGCAGTGCAAGCTGGAAGTTGTCTGAGTACATGAGCGGCTTGTTTGCAAAATGTGCCTACCTACGTCACTGAGTGAGCATGCGCAGGTTGGTAGTTCCGGTGTATGTATCACTCTTTAGTACAAAGAAAAAGAACATGATGTTAACAACTGTACAGTTTATACAGACCATAATTATTGTTGCACAAAGGGATACCCCCCCCCCCCGCCCCCGCCCGGCAGCATCTTCAGTTTCTTGAAGGAGTCCATTATATATAAAATATAGACACTGCATCAAATATGGACTTCTTGGACTAACCTTCTATGTCTTAATTTTTTTTTCATAAGTCTCGGACTTAACTCATTCGTGACGGGACTCTTCGATCGAAGGTTCCGCCACGCATCGCCCATGTCTCGTCAAATTGAATTCTCCGTCCATTTTCAGTTGAAAATGTCAAGTGTGTATTACTTCAATGAAGCTTGCTAGAAAGTTTTTTTTTCCTTCTTTTTTATGTAGTAAGTTTACTGCAGTTTCATGGCGGGAAATCTAGGCAGGGGCAGTGTTGAGACGGCGGCAGCCCCAGTCACAATAGAGTTAAAGAGATAAAAGGTGTCTATTATCTCATTTGAACCGGGCAGATTTTTAATATTTACTTACATCCTGTTGTAAGGAATGCCCTTCTATTTTTTATGGCCTGGAGGAGAGAGATCTTGCTCAGCCGCGAAGTAGGCTTTGTTGCTTATGGTGCGTTAACCCCTAAACACTCACTCACTCACTCACCCAGTTGCCTGCACATGCGGTGACTACCAGTGACTGTTCTCCACCACTGTCCTGTGTGAACATTCTAAATTTGTATGTTTACTAAATGATTGTGACGAAGTGGGCCCTGTATGATGGCATACTTACAGGATTCTGTATAATAATCTTTGTGTTGCTTTCTATGATTGCATGTTTGTGTACGTAATATATATATATATATATATATATATATATATATATATATATATATATATATATATATATATATATATATAGAGATGTTATTTAATCTTTCTTGATATTTCCATCTGCCCCTACAGGGTCTTTTATGCAAAAAATATTAAACTTAATACTTGAAACCTGTTAATCAGACTTTCCTTCAACGATGTGAAGTCAGATTCGGACAGTTTTTATGTTGTTTCCATAGTAATATAAACAACATCATATAGGACGGTCTAAAAATGACACGTTCAAAGGCACGTTTTGTGGCATAAACGCACGTCGCTCGCATTCTCCGCACAGACATGATGCAAGTGTAACTCTGACAATAACAACATTTTTGTTTTCAGTCTGGATTGCAACAAACTAAAGTTCAACGAGACTTGTCAGTTTGAAACCGTTTTTATCCCGGTCGTTCAAAATGTGCTTGAAAATATTACGTGTAATAGTCTAACAAGCAAACAAACAGAACACACAAACAATCACTAAACACTACAACAAACCAGCCTACCGTCATTATGGTAAAACGGTGTGAACGTCAGGTATTCGATAAACTGACTTTTAGACCTTTTTACCATTTCACGGAACAGTTGCGGAATACGGCACACGAAAGCAAGGTGAGCGGTGGTCTAGTAGGTAGCGCGTCGGATTTAGCCGCTGCGTTACTGAACGGCCGTCACCAATGTCATGGCGATGAAGCGTGGGTTCGAGCCCAGGTCGAGCTTGTGATATGTGATACCGGTTTTTCCTTTCTTCCGGGCTGCTCATCGGGGGTTTCTCTCCGGGTTATCCGGCTTTCCTCCCCCAGCAAAAATTGTAAACAATATAGGATAGGTATTGGGTGGCGCTGCACCGCGGCGACGCGCTTCCCCCGGGGGAAGCAGCCCGAATTTTCCGAAAGGGATAATAAAGTACATTGTAGTAGTAAACAAACAAACAAACAAACAAACAAACAAGTGGACAACACAGCTGAGGCTCATCCTGTGTGTGCGATTTCAGCTCAATAATTTGGAATTAGTGGGAGAATGGCACTATCTGATGAACTGGTTTCACTCTGTGCTTCATCGAAACAGGAAGGTTATTTAGTATTCCTTTTGAATCATATCAGTTGAAATTATGAGTTTTGTCCTTTGCAAAACAGATGCAGAGACAAATCTTTATTGTTACACTTCTTGAAATATTATTACACTTGGGCTTGGTCGAGGCATGAATTTCTTTATCTGATCATTATCTTCATTCACTAGGAATAATAGCCTTTCTGTTTCATTGGGGCACCAAGTGCACCCAGTTCATCAGATAGTGCGATTGTCCCACTAACTACCGAATCATTTTACTGAAATCGCACACACAGCATGGTAGTCATGATGTCCCTCTCCTGTAATCGAGGGTCATGGATCCAACCATAGGCAAAAAATCAACACATTAATATCTCTGTGGTGGCTGGACCAATATTTATATAATGATAGGACAGAATTGACGCGAATAACGCTCTATGAAAATATACACTTTATACCCCTACAAGCTACAGTGCGTGCGTGTCTCAGTGGAAAATGTCCAACGCTTACACCGGCTGCGGTGAGGTTCACTGTGAGCCATAGGGGATCCCATCCTAACTTCAATCAAGCTCAGCTAGTAAACATCATCGTACAGCTTAGGTACGCTGCCATGTTTCTTATATTAGCCTGACGTTTTCCTGTGCTTAGCCACCACGCAAAAGATGTAGCGACCAAAAGGTTTGTGGATCCCTAACCCAGGATGTGACTTCCCCGATCACTCATGGGTTACCCGAACTAACAGCTGTGTCGTTCCCCTTGCTTTCGCTTGCCGTATTCCGCAATAGTAATTTCCCACTCTTATACGTCTGTTTAGATGTAAACGCGTTTATCCTAGCTAAACACGCTTCATGAATACCAGGCCTCTTGGCTAAGTGCCAGCATTTTAGACGGCGTCACTGTGCAAGTGTCTATGTTGTGTGATGACAATAATAATAATACATCATACTTATATGGCGCCCGTCTCTGAAGGACAGACTCAGAGCGCGCGCGCGCGCGCACACACACACACACACACACACACACACACACACACACACACACACACACACACACACACACACACACACACACACACACACACACATACACACACACACACACACACTGACACACAACACACTGACACACACGCACGCACGCACGCACGCACCCACCCCCCCCCCCCCCACACACACACACACATGAACATGGACAGAGGGACCCAGTTATCTATGGAAAGGCCTGACGGAACAGGTATGTTTTGAGTTGTGATTTAAAGGCTGACAGTGTGGGGACATCACGGAGGGCAGAAGGCAGCGAGTTCCAGACTGATAGACACCACGAAAACAGCTCAGAATGATCTGTGAGCATGAACAATCATAAAGATTGCTCCTTGAAACGTTTAGCTGATTGCTGATTCTTTCAAACGTGTCCGCGTGCTTTGATCGTGGCTTTTGGAGGGGTCAACCAACCGTGATAACATATCGCCTATACGCTAATTCCTGCATTTCTAACGCGCCTGAAAAATATTCGTGTTTGATGAACGCCGCTGGGTAGATGGTTATACATAGATAAACTTATCCATCCCAAATGGAGAAATGCAGGTGTTCCACAGGAAGGCAGTTCTCAATGAACTGAGATGCAATCAGTCAATGATAGTATAATTATGCTATACAGTGGGCCGAAATTTGGCACTCACCCAGCCACAGGAAAACCTTCGCTTCCTATTTCATGTCCTTATTGCAACAAGCTAAATTTCCTCTACTTTGGGAATGCTCGGGTCATGAGTTCGAATCCCAATTAGGAGCCAAAAAAAGTTGTTTTGGCTTTTTCCTCGTCGTCCTGTTGTCTTTAATGTCACACTTCTGGGTGGAGAAGGATGCTCGGGTCAAGAGTTCGAATCCCGTTTAGGAGCCAAAAAAAAACTTGTTTTGGCTTTTTCCTCGTCGTCCTGTTGTCTTTAATGTCACACTTCTGTGGTGGAGAAGGACGTTAAACCCCAGAAGAACCACCCAACCAATCATTATTTCACTCAGCCGCGTATTTTTCATCACTATACTGTCAGATGTCTCTAACACTGTCACCACCACCACCACCACCACCCCCAGCCACTGCCGCCCCCCCCCCCACCCCCCAACTTCCACTCCCTTCAGATTCCACACACAGCTACATCGCCACCAGCACCACGTCGACCCCCCCCCCCCCATCCCCACCAACACCACAAGCACAACCCACTACCGCCCATTCTTCATCTCAGCACCTACGTTATTTTTACAGCCTTCTCCACACCTGCGTAAATCCTCCTGACCCCCCCCCCCCTCCCCTCCACTTCCCACCATCGTCACAACCACCACTTCTACCCCCCACCCCCACCCCCGCCCTTTTCCACACCCCCACCCCCACCACCACCCAGCACCGCTCTTCGAATCTGAATAATTTCCTTCGTATTTGTTCACAGCGGCCGCAGGCAACTCGGCCGATTGATCAGCACACCTGTGTTTACCGGAGCACTTCAAAGGAAGCCCGCTGCAATACAGGTAAGTCTGAAAAATTGCAGGATAAACACCCCCTGGGCTAAAGCTGCACAAGGAGGGGGGTGTTGGGTGGGGGGATGGGGGTTAACAGCAATTGCTGGGCAGAAAATTCTGCCGTGACCGCTGAATACAAGAGGTTAATGAAATGTTTTCACATGTGTCGACTTCACTGAATGGCCACGTGAGATTTCTCATTCCGGCGCGAGCAGCGACTAAGCTAGTATGACAACTGAATATGAAATATGAAATATTTCCTGGCTGCTGAACACGGGGTGTAGTTGTAATGGTCGGAAGTGTTTACGGTGTTACTCCGCTTCAAAACTAGCACCGCCAGTACAGTGTTTCCAAACAGTAGCACAGAGTGTTTCCATTTTCAAATTTGAGTAGCACCGTGTGTTTTCCAACGGACTTCGGTTTGTCGGCGTGAAATGGGAGGGGGCGTCTCTATAGTCCTACGTGTCGATAGTCCTACGTGTCGATAGTCCTATGTGTCGATAGTCCTACGATCGATAGTCCTACATGTCGATAGTCCTACGGTCGATTGTCCGGCGATTTTACGCATTTTGTATCAATGTTTCGATTTTGTCCTACGTATCGATAGTCCTACACTTACTCAAAGTCTCGTCAGTCCTACGTATTAGTCCTACGTGTCGATAGTCCTACGTGTCGATAGTCCTACGTGTCGATAATCCTACTGGAAACATCTAAAGGAGTATAGGACTATCGTCACGTAGGACTAATGACACGTAGGACTGACGAGACTTCGACTAGGGGTGGGTGGGTGGATGTTTAGGAGTTTAACGTCCTTTTCCACCACGTATGAAACTTCGAGTAAAGTGTAGGACAATCGACGCGTGAGACAATCCATTGTAGGTCTATCGAGAATTAGGTTATCGAAACGTAGCACCATTGTCGAAGGGCTGTCGACACATGGGACTATTGGCGTAGGACTATTGACACATGGGACTATTTGCGTACGACTATCGACACGTAGGACTAGCGACACTCGCCCAAACCGCTTATCAACCAGACAACGAGTTTGACTAACGCGTCACTGCAATGCAAAGACGCGTGTACACGCGTATCTCAGACATATGGTTTCACGCGAGAGCAATCATCGCCGAATCACATTAATACAGGTGCTTTGTCCCAAATATTTGACCCAATGCGCCGCGAGCTAAACCCAACACTCACGCTCACGTAAAACGCACGCATTCTCCCACACACTGGACATGAACACAATCATAACAGTCACGCGCTGCGAAGTGCCAGCTCAGCAAGTTAAGTTTCGGAATATCAGAATTGCATGTAGTTTCGAAGTTTGTAGGCTGAATATGTCCAGAGCGGAGTGGCACCAGATACACTAGCGCCCATTTTGATTCCACCCCGCGTGATGTTGCGAGAATTACCGAGGCAGGTTGGAGGCGACAGTGGTTTACGCAAGCATTGAGAAATACGTGAGAGTGTGGGTATCTGAAAGAGCTGTGTCGAGCCCTTACGGATGAGATAAATATAAGATTGAGGCAGGTGACAAGGTTATGGTTGTAGGCTGTCAAAGGTGTTGAGTGATTTGTTTGTTGTTCGTGCGAGAGGAGGATTTTTTTCCCCGTCAGAAAAATGTGCATAATTTATCATCCTGTAATAAATAAATAAGAAACGTGATGATTCACACGCACGCACTCGCACACACATACTGACGGACCCCCCGCCCCCCCTCCCCTCCCCCCCACACACACACGACAGACTCTCTCTCTCTCTCTCTCACACACACACACACACACACACACACACACACACACACACACACACACACACACACACACACACACACACACACACACACACACATGCAGAGAGAGAGAGAGAGAGAGAGAGAGAGAGAGCGAGAGAGAGGGAGGAGCATTTCAGTTTGCTGCTAAATCTTCAATCCACAAACCTCAGTCTTCTGAAATGGTTTTTCTTGGCTTTTCTTCACAGAAATCACCCACGACACAACTGAACAGCAAGCAACACGCTAACAAATAAAACAAATTACATCTCCTTTGAAATCTCCCTCCCTGCAAAACGACTGCACCAAACTTTCACAGCCAGGTTGATTATTCCGGCCAGGTGTGTCTGCAGTTTGCTTTGCATAAAACTCTTGTTAATGAAGCAGGTGCGTCGTTTTAAATTAAGCACACGTGTCGGCCGAGGGTCTGGTGAACAACTAGTGACAGAACGCTACCAGTGGGGACGTGTGAAGAAAAGGTGCTTGAAGAAAGATCCGATTATCAAGTCAAAGTCAAGTCAAAAGAGTGTATTTCTGTAGCTTCTAGGTGTGTGGAGGAACTACAGAAAGCCAGAGCGAACGTGTATGCTGTGAATATCGTAAACCACAACTGTATGAGGGTGGGTGTTTGGAGGTTTAACGTCCTTTTCCACCACATACGGGTGATATCGAAGACGGGGCAACGACGAAAAAGCCAGCACAAATATTTGGCCCCAGCCGGGATACAAACTCACGACCCGAGCATTAGAAGTCCAACGCTCTACCATTCGACCCCCCGGGCTCCCTCCACGACTGTATAAACTACAAGATAAAAACACATAAAGAGGACAATAACACTGAAAGAAATGCACAAATTCAGGCGTGAACAGCACACTAGGGAGACAATTTCTATTTGCGAAACATACAAGTCTTATATCACTGCTTTATTGTTTGTGATAAACTTGGCTATAGGTTTAACATTGCTTTCTTTGACATCAAAGTTTCCGTGGACATCAATCGGCAACAGTTAAAAGTTAACACTGGTCTTCGGACTGTGATAATTATGTCTATATCTTCACCTCTCCGCATTGAACTTAGGGTATTCCAGAGAGAGTCAAAGCCTGTTACTCTAATTACATTAGAACACAGTCACACAAGCTGCTGGCGTGGCCAATTTGAAGTTTGTGTATCGTTCGTAGTCATCTTTGCTTTGGCGTATTCTGGCTGAATTTGGGGTCCAGTGGATTCGCAGCTGTGTTGGTGGGACTGCCTGAGGTTTAATATCAGTTTTTCCTGCTCGTGTGATCGTAAGCACCGCTGTTGGCAAAAGTGGATGGGTGGGTGTTAGGGGTGGTAGTGACGTCACTGAATGGTCATACCGTAACATGATTTTTGTTTGAATAATGTATGGTGGTTGCAAAGGGGGTTGGAAGGGAGGGTGTGTGTGTGTGTGTGTGTGTGTGTGTGTGTGTGTGTGTGTGTGTGTGTGTGTGTGTGTGTGCGCGCGTGCGTGTGTGTGTGTGTGTGTGTGTGTGTGTGTGTGTGTGTGTGTGTGTGTGTGTGTGTGTGTGTGAGAGAGAGAGAGAGAGAGAGAGATGGGTTGGGAGGAGGGGGGGGGGGGTGAGGGTCACGTCAATTCTCGCGAACGGTAACACCACAAACAACTGAGATTATCTCTTCAAGATTTACTTTTCGGAAGGGGCTTGCGAAGGCAATTCAGGGGGTGGGGGGGGGGGAGGTTTCTGGTTTAAGACTTCCGCCACATCCCACAGACAACCCCATCCGGCACTGATGTATTTAAAAAGCACGCGCCAGCGAATCTAGCATCGTACAACTGAAGGAACAACACTGTGCGTGAACGTTTCACAGAGAGACAATAGGAACACTTTGTTATCCCGGCGCTCCGAGTTGCTCGCTCCTACAACACTTGTTGACACGGCGCGCCATCTCGCGAGAAACATCTGTACCCAGGAATGTGGAGTAGTGTTCCTATGCCAACCATTCTGTCAGCGCGTTGGTAATGAGTTCAAGTCTTCTTGACGTTTCCCTAGCTCATTTTAGTCTCTTTTTTTTTGGCCATAAAAAAAACTTATTTTTTTTTTATATTTTGCTTTCGCCTATGGAGCCGGGACAGCCGAATGTTAGAGTTATGGACTTTCAATGCTCGGGTCGTGAGTTCGAATCCTGGCTGGGGCCAAATATTTGCACTGGTCTTTCAAGTTCTCGTCTTCCCGTCTTTGATATAGTCCACACGTGGTGGAAAAGGACGTTAAACTCCCAAACACCTACGCACACCACCTTTTCGATTTTGCTTGAATTTTCGTTAATCACTTCGTGCAGTGTCTTATCTTACTTAATTTCGTGTAAAGGCATTACGTCTTTGCCATACATTGGTGAGATTTGAGGTCACCTGATCAGTATTGCGGAAAACATGCGCGCGCGTACGATTATTGCTGTTGACGTTGTTTTTGATCGCCCTGTTTACAGGAGTTTCTTCATTTTCATGGTACAAAGGGATGTCTCACAGTCGGATAGAGCGTTGGACTGAAAATGCTCTGGCTGTAAGTTGGATTCCAGGCTTGTGGCGGAAACCTACATTAAATCCCACACAAACCTGACAGTCATCTTCAACTGACTTGAAGCAACAAAAAGGAAAATGAAGAGACACTTATCTTACAAGACACATTTCACAGTCAGCACGTTGACGTTTTGGCATTGTGCCTTCAATATTTGGTGGAAAAGGACGTTAATAATAATAATGAGTATTGTGTAGGCGCTTTGCCCAATTCCATTAACTGGCTCAAAGCGCCGCAAACTGAACCCAACACGCACGCTCACGTGAATCACACACATTCTCTCACGCACTGGACATAACACACATTACAATCACGTGGTGCGAAGGGTCAGCTCAGCTATTTAAGGTTCGGAATTTAGAATTGCATTTATTTTTCAAATTTAGTGGGCTGAACGTCTCCAAAGCAGAGGGGGAGGAAGCCGGAGTACCCGGAGAGAACCCTAGACGATCGGCCCGAATGATCGGTGCTACATACGAGAAGGAAAAATTCTTTGCCCCGAGTGGGACTCGAACCCCTGACCTCTCGCATTAGTGACAAGCCTCTTAACCACCAGACCACCGACCGCCCAAACAAAACCCATCCACCCAGCCATTGTGTCTTCATCATCAATTTACTAAGCTTTACGTTCTAGGGATAGCAATGCGCATGTACTATGTTTTACAGACCGTACCATGCAACGTAACGTGAACGTTGCGGTACCAAGCCCGCTAAGTCCTCATTCTCCTCCAAAGCTGAGTCAGTACTATTCCATTCATCGGCTGCGGCAGATCCTGGGATTACGGCAGGAAATCCTGTTGGTGCAGAGAGCGCTGTATCGAGGGAGACAAACCTTGTGGCCATTACCGTCATCAGTGACGCCATTGTCAGGGAAACTGGATCCTGATAAACTGGAGGAGCGACTGAGTAAAGTCAGTAAAGCCAAACATCATGTATAGAGGTCATCTACAGTTAGTGAAAAGACAGTATGAGTATCCAGGTCAACTCTGTGGCGACATTTAGTCCGTGCTCCTTGAGACTGAGAGGTTGAGTAGAGACTCTGATGATGATGATGATGATGATGATGACGACGACAGGCCATTCGTAGAGCTCAGCCAATACTTCACGGTGCCTTTGAGGTGGGGGAAAGAGAGAGAGAGAGAGAGAGAGGGGGGGGGGGAGAGGTCTTGAGGTTCCGGTTGAAGGTCTTGATCGTTGCAGGCTCTCGAATAATGTAGCTGCGTAGCGTCATAACATAATTTAAGGATAAAATGCTTGGCTTGACACAGGGATAAAATTTAATGTTGTTCGTGTGGTCACAAGGTTCTGCACAGGACAATCTTTCCTTTTCTGTTCTGTGTATTACTGTATCTATTCTGTTTATTTGTGAAGTGTGTGTGTGTGTGTGTGTGTGTGTGTGTGTGTGTGTGCACAGTGAGTGAGTGGGTAGCACCCCCCCCCCCCAAAAAAAAAAAAAAAATCACTGAGAGAGAGAGAGAGAGAGAGAGAGAGAGATCAAACCGCGCGTGCCGCTGCGACCATCCAATCGTTAACCATTGCTCCAAAGACACATTTGTCAGACAAGGGCGGTAATCCGTGCAGAGTTATTGCGCCCCCTCGCCTTCTGATGCGCGGCGAATGAGATCAAACAAACGGCAATAACGTAAATCAGAAAATCGAATTAGCGAGGACGACGCTCACCGAAACGCGATCGCGTGCACGATTTATTCTTCCTCGCTCGTTTTTTCCTCGCTACCTCCTTGCTTCGGAAGCACGCATCATTTCTGGCAAAGTCAGAATAAATCAAGGGAACGAGGTATCCCCGTGAATGTAATGTATTTGTTACGAGCGTTGCATGGGCCGGCTGTTTCTGGTGGTGGTGTGTGGGTACATATGTATAAAACACAGGTGATGTTCTGGAGCGGTTTAGTTTGACGTCACTAAGAGTGGGTGGGTGGGTGTTTGTCTGTTTAACGTCCTATTCCGCTACAAAATTCCCAAAACGCAATTTGAGGGGAGCCGGGGTGGTCGAATGGTAGAGCGTTGGACTTCTAATGCTCGGGTCGTGAGTTCGATCCCGGCTGGGGCCAAATAATTGTGCTGGCATTTTCATCGTTGCCCCGTCTTTGATATCACCTTATGTGGTGGAACAGGACGTTAAACCCC
>JACVVK020000208.1:590000-750000 GCA_018292915.2 Batillaria attramentaria
AATGCAATGTAAAATTCACATCTCGCCGCACAAAAAAGTTTTATCTCGAATGCCATGGATCCCCGCTCCACCAAACACGTCGACATTTACCAAAGACTGAGGAGGGGAAGGGGAGGGGAAGGGGGGGGGGAGGGGAGAGATCGTATCCATTATTTGGGAAAGGCTGGTAACAAGCGGCAGGTTTGTGTAAGTGGAAATGTCGTCAAACATGGTGGTAAGTGGATATAATAATGGCTGCACCTGCCTAATTGTGCCATAACTTCTCACCCGGCTACATTACCGCCGACACTAAATGCAGAAGAGATTGTGTACAGTACAGCAGCGACAGAACGGACGCGTACAGTGTCATATTTCAGCACTTGATAAACTTCTTCTTTCCTTTGCGGCTTCAGTGTCCACCTTGAATGGGGTGGAATTTTGATGTGCCAGTTTTGTATATACTTATATTCTGGAGTGTTTGCTTGAAGCATCGACGCATGCCAGATCCTTTGGCCGGTGGTCGATTAAAGATCTAAGCTCTCAACAAAACGCTTTCCGCCGAAGTGTGAAAAAGTTTTACAGTCGACCGTGCAAGCACAGTCAACTCTGTCACAGTTGCAGAGTTTTCAGCGTCCCTGAAACCCCAATAAAAGCCAAGGGCAGCCTGATTTCACAGCTCAGTTTGCGTTTTGACACTGGGCGAGAAAGATCGTGCAGCACTCAACATCCGCTAGACACTACAGCGACGTGTCTCGCTCACTGACCAAAAGCCAAATAATGGACGACAAACGCGTGCCCTGGTTTTATAAGGGTCACTGAAGCGCTGAAAGCTCTGCGACAAGAGTTGCCAGGATTATGCACAGTCGAAGGAATCGCAGTTTTAAGAAACGCAACATTTGTGGCTTTTTGCTGAGATTGCAGACCTTTAACCCCTAAGCGTTCACTCCCCTTGAAAACGATCACAGAATTCAAGTCAAGCAAATCTCTCTACAAGGTTACTGCGAGTGGTTTACCGTGACAGAAACCTAAAGATGTTTCATTTTTTTTTTTTTTTTGGAAGAGATGAAATTAAATGAAAACTTTATTTCACTTGAGCGAGAGAGAGCGAGCGAGCGAGCGAGAGAGAGAGAGAGAGAGAGAGAGAGAGAGACAGACAATGACAATGACAATGATCCTTTATTTATCAACGGTAAAGCTATTGGCACAGTTACCATTTTCAAACTTGCCGTTGCTACTCTAAATTTAAAAAAAAAAAAAGAGAGAAAGAAAGAAGAAGAAGAAAGAAAAAAAAATGAAGCAACAAACAAACAGTCAAGGACAATCATGAAGCAAACAACTAAATATAAGCCAAAAAATGAAAAAAAAAACCCACAAAAAAACAAACAAACAAACAAACAAAAATCGCAACTGTATAAGAGAGAGAGAGAGAGAGAGAGAGAGAGAGAGAGAGAGAGAGAGTCATACCAACGTCCTTAGCACACTTTCATCCTCATAAATACCACACATACGTCAGAAATGATAGAGAACGAACGAAATGGGCAGATGAACGGGCCCGCGAGGAAGGCCTGTAGAGACACACATTCAGCGAACACCACACAACCCTCAGGACACTGAGCGACAAGACAGAACAAATTGCAAAATCCTTCATCACAGGTGTTCATCCGCCGCGGGCTAAAATTGAAGAAAAACTCCTCGGCCTTCCCTCGATCGTGACTTCGCCTCCATGCAGCTGCAGAAGCGTGATGTAATCTCCGCCTGATCAGAACCATAAAAAAACAAACTTCCTCCCGCCGGCTGTCAGGACACACTGCAGAAAGGAGAGGCCCTACTCTTAGTCTCGCGGCTAATGGCTAATATGGATACGGGTCAGAACCGTTTTCTCTGCCGTTCAGTAAATCTAAATGTCTAAATGAACAGGTTAAGGAATGCAAATGTCTGTATATTCGCTGTAAGCCTCAGGTATCACAGTCAGCCCTAATGACAAGCTTCGATCTGGAAATTAAAATTGCCATGCACAGACCGTTCAAGGGCACCGGCGCACGCCAGTACGTGACAGAAGTTAAAAAAACATAAATGTCTCCTTTCCGCTCATTGGAGTAATGCTAGTCTACTTCCTGTTTAGGCCAGAAAGCCACTTCATCCAAATCCGAGTTGGACTTGCAATGCTCGGATCGTGAGTTCGAATCCTGGCTGGAGCCAAATATTTGTGCTGGCTTTTTCATCGTTGCCCCGTCTTTGCGATATCACCCGTATGTGGTGGAAGAGGACGTTAAACACCCAAACACCCACCGACCCCACCTCCCAACCCTCATCCAAATCCACTCACGGCAACTTTGCCTCTAAGTTGGCTTAGTACACATTGAAATGACCCGTTTAAAACCTACAGCCGCTATATTCACTTCTCGTTAAAAGCTGTCACCAGTTTCAGTTCGTGTTTGTTTCTGGTGGCCACTGTATTAAGACTGGCAATAGTATGTGTGAACAAGTTTCGCGTACGGCGGCGGCGGGAAGTTCCAGACAGATAGGGCCCGTGTTCCGCCGAGGGATCTGACAGAAACACTTGCCAAGATGGGCGGGCGTTAGATCGTTGTACGTGAGGGTTTAAACCTCTTGTCTCGGATCCGCCTCTCTAATGACCGCCTTGTTTACATCAGGGGTGTGGTTTAGCAGGCTCTCTCTCTCTCTCTCTCTCTCTCTCTCTCTCGCGCGCGCGCGCTGATATCAGTGGCATCAGAGACTGGTCAGGTGACATTAATTACGCTTGCGACTTCTCACCCAAGGTGTGTTTGCTGATAAGGCAGTAAACAATGGTTTATGGTGCAGACTGTGATAAGTCAAGCTGCATGCAGAAAAAAGAAAAGAAAAAAAAAAAGCATGCACGCTGCCGGCAGTGCGTTTGTACCGACTTTTCGTGCTGGATTATTTCCCGAACTGAAACCGGTCATCATCATCATCGTCATTATCATCATCGTTGTCGTGGACGTCGTCATCGTCGTCATTTTACTTTCAGTGCTCCGGTTGTGAGTTCGAATCTCGGCTGTGGCCAACTAATTATTTGTGCTGGCATTTTCTTGTTGACACGTCATATCACCCTATGTGGCGGAAAAGGACGTCAAACCCTCATCCCCCCTCCCCCCTCCGGCAGTTTGCCTCCTGTTGCAACCCCCTGGCATGCACCTTGCCCTACCCATACATACATCACGAAAAGCACGCTACTTGTTGACAACGAAAATCATTACCAACTTGCACACTGGCGGCAAAACATGGTCCTTCAAATAAACACTAAACTCGACCGCACGTTCAATTTGTGTTGGGTGGCCGAATGGTAGTGCGTTGGACTTCTAATGCTCGGGTCACGAGTTCGCATCCCGGCTGGGGCCAAATATTTGTGCTGGCTTTTTCATCGTTGACCCCGTCTTTGATATCACCCGTAAGTGGTGGAAAAGGACGTTAAAACCCCCAAACACCCATCCACCCACCCTGATAGTGTGCTTTGCACGGAGTAGGTACCGAATAGGGTTTCGGAACCGGTCCAGGTGTAACTGTGGCCGATACCCACAGAGCCATGGTGGAACCCCGATTCCGTCTGACGTGGTCTGTGACAGGTGCGGAAAGGTATGCTCCTCCATACATCGGACATCGGCACGCCGCCACTCACACGGCAAGAGGCGTGAAGGGTAACGGGAGATAATTGCTATGCTGATGAAAGTCTTGTTCGCGGTTACCTACCCTGGCCGACAGGTGCTGCCACCTGTGGCAACTGGGACCCTGAGAAGCGATGATCAACGTGACTTGTAGATAGACAAGGACGAAGCTCATCCGTGCTGGTGAGGTTCCCTTTTTCAGGCCGTGTCTGATGGTTATGATCCAGGTGGTATAATTATCATACGCCGGTGTGTGTGTGTGTGTGTGTGTGTGTGTGTGTGTGTGTATGTGTGTGTGCGCGTGCGTATGTGTGTGTGCGCGCGCGTGTGTGCCGGTTGAAGAAGAAAAAAACATTCGTGGGATGATGGCCAAAGAGAGAAACTATGATTTTGATGCTTTATTTCACAACGGTAGTGAGTGTTTTGGAGTTTAACGTCCTTTTCCACCACGTAAGGACGGGGCAACGAGAAAAAGGCCAGTACAAATATTCGGCCGCAGCCGGGATTCGAACTCACGACCCGAGCATTGAAGGTCAACGCGATCCTCTCTCCGCCCTTGGAACAGGATTGACGCTCTACCATTCGGCTATTCCGGCTATTCCGGCTCCCCTTAACAACGGTAGAGTATGTTGGTTACAATGACCATTTTTCAAACTTGCCTTTGAACACTGAACTTCGAGCTGAGTACAACATAATGGTAATACACTTGAAGAGAGAGAGAGAGGGGGGGGGGGGGTGTTCTGAGTCGTCGGCAGCGAAGAACACCGAAACAGAAGAAAAGAAAGAGACTGACTCGGAAACACGTGATCAGTGACTGGTAAACGATTTCAAACGCGCGCGCGCGCGCGCGCACGCACGCACGCACGCACACACACACACACACACACACACACACACACACACACACACACACACACACACACACACACACACACACACACACACACACACACACAGAGTCTCACACACACACACACACATGCAGAATAACTCTCACAACAGAGTAGCAGTCGATGCAAGGGACATCACTCTTAATAAAGTTACCTCCCCTGACCCCCCTTTCTGTTCCCAGTTTGGCCACAACTTCACTGTACAGCAGCAGTGACAAGAACAGAAATGAGATGGGCGCCACTTCTAAACAAAACCGACATCCGAGTCTGTTATTTCTGAAAGTCCCAAAAGATCAGTTTCCACATCATTATCACCATTTTCTCGTCTGTCGTAGGTAAAAGGTCCGATATCCGAAACCGACTCAGCGGCTTTCCCGAAAATTGAGACCTTAGCCACTGAGCGAGCTTTGTTTAAGCCACCCGTATGCGATCGAACCCAGTATGACTAATCCGCCTGCAGTCGTGTTTTTAATAAGCCAATGAGGCTGCGCGCGAAAGGAAACCAGAGGTTAGAGTGAGCAAGCAAAATAAGCATCATTAGTCAGTAAAAGCAGCTGGTTCAGATCGGCACGCGTGTTTCTTGCCTGCAGCGCCATCACCTGTTGCCCATTTTCTGATACCGTTCGGGCTGCGGGTTTTGGCACCCAGAACCTGGGTATGTATAGTTCCCCTCCCTCCACAGACAAGTCTGCCTAGCTGCGGCTGCTGGAGGGGCGTCTTTGTATAGGCCTACGTGTCAATAGTACTACGTCGGTGCCGACAATCCTACGGTCGATAGTCCTACGTGTCGGTAGTCCGACGATGTTTGCGACTTTTGTATCGATGGTCCGAATTTCGATAGTCCTACGTGTCGATAGCCCTAAACTTGCTCAAAGTCTCCTCAGTCCTACATGTCGATAGTCCTACACTTGCTCGAAGTCTCCTCAGTCCTACATGTCGATATCCCTACACTTGCTCAAAGTCTCGTCAGTCGTACATGTCGATAGCCCTACACTTGCTCGAAGTCTCGTCAGCCCTACGTGTCGATAGTCCTTCACTTTCGAGGTTTCCTTTTGATTTTATTCAGAGGCGATGATAGTCCTACTGGTCGCGACTGATACCGGTACATACTCCCACACCGTGCGGGGGAGCCGGGGTGGTCGAATGGTAGAGCGGTGGACTTCTAATGCTCGGGTCGTGAGTTCGATCCCGGCTGGCGCCAAATATTTGTGCCGGCTTTTTCATCGTTGCCCCGTCATTAATATCACCCTATGTGGTTGAAAAGGACGTTAAACCCCCAAACCCCTACCCACCCACCCCCACACTGTGCGTCTTTGTCGAATCATCAAATTGTTTGATCGCTCTCTTTCTGTCTGTCTGTCTGTCTCTCAGATTAATTGATGTTGCAAATGAAAGGACTATCGAGCAGTAGGACTATCTACCGGACGAGGAAACAAGTTAAAGAAGCATAGGACTAGCAACACGCAGCATTAATGATATGTAGGACTGAAGATACCATAGAGCGTAGGACTATCGACACGTAGGACTATGGAGAATTTGGACTATAGACACGTAGGACTATGGGGAATTTCAACTGTCGACACGTAGGCCTATGGGGAATTTGGACTGTCGACACGTAGGACTATGGGGAGTTTGGACTATCGACACGTAGGACTATGGGGAATTAGGACTATCGACACGTAGGACTATGGGGAATTTGGACTATCGACACGTAGAATTATGGGGAATTTGGACTATCGACACGTAGGACTATGGGGAATTTGGACTGTCGACACGTAGGACTATGGGGAATTTGGACTATCGACACGTAGAACTATGGGGAATTTGGACTATCGACACGTAGGACTATGGGGAATTTGGACTATCGACACGTTGGACTATTGACACGTTGGACTAGTTACACGCACACGCGGCTGCTTGGGATATAAAATGTGTGTATATCAGTCTTGCACTTGCAGTCTGTGCACAGCGTTTGGTCTTTCAGTGTTTGCTTGCGATGGCTCGGTGCGTCATCGGTCGTAACTGACAAGCGAGGGACTCCGCCCGGGGAGGGTGGGGGGGGGAGAGTCAGGTCAGTGGGGGTGTACTTGACAGTGCACATCCGACGAATTTCTCGACCCCAGTCAGTGGTCAGTACAGGCTGAAAGTCATGGAGTCACAGAAACTGAAGTCAGTTCAGTGCGACACTTGATGAGAACTAATGTGCGATCATAGAGTTTATCAGACACCTAACTCACCCCACCCCGTCTTTCTCTTTCTCTCCGGCTTCGCCCAAGGCCTGTACAAACATTTGATGAAACATAGCCACTAGACCAGACCGAATAAACTCTAACCATAATTTTTCTCCTACAAATTTTGCTTTATTCACCCATTTTATCTCTCTACAGTTTTACTAAGTTTATATTGCACGATACTTAATTATACTAACGTGAAACATTTTCACTGGCAAACCGTGGCAATATGTCTATCAATTTACACTGGTCACTTGTTTTATGCGGGTTTTTTTTCATCGCTATCTTTCTTTGGTATTTCATTGGTCATGTACATATGTGTATCTGTGCGTGTGATTTTTTGTTGTTGTTGTATAGTTTTCCTAGTTTAGCAAGGACAAGACAGAAGACAGATCTTTGTACCTATGTCTCTTTATCCTTGGAAACTTTCGTTTCATTCCATTTCATTTCATTCAGTTCACCTCTCTCTCTCTCTCTCTCTCTCGCTGGGCCGGTTACTTCCACCTTGAATCGATTGACAACCAGGTGGCGTACAGGTGAAACTGGCGTGTCTCTCTCAGCCAACCACAACGTCTCCTGCAGCCGTGCTTCCGGTCCTACCTCTGGGAGCGCACCCTGGCAGAGAAATCCTGGCAAGGGAGGTAATTTGAGCCACATGGAACGGTTTGTTTACGAACGTGTTGGTAGTTAGGGCCCCTGGTACCAGGGCGCCATTGTACAATACAAACGTCTGTGTATTCTTGTCTTTTCTGCTCTTTTCGCACATGCCTGTGGAAACAGAAGAAAACAGGTCTCAGGGTCGACTTTCTGCTGTCAATTGTCAGTACATGTACCGACGTAGCTGTTCAGTGTACACTAGTCACCTTCCTCAGTCGGTTTCAGCGCAGTTCAGTCGCTTCCATACTTTGCTCATCAGTCGCCGGAATTCATCACTGAGTGCCGGAACGTGATTTGTTCTAGTCAAGTCTTCGCGCATCACTCACAGGGTGTGTGTGTGTGTGTGTGTGTGTGTGTGTGTGTGTGTGTGTGTGTGTGTGTGTTTGGGATTTGAACGTCCTTTTCCACCATGTATGTGGCCATGGGTGACTGATATCAAAGACTATCAAGATATCAATATTTAACCCCAGCCGGCCGCGATTCGAACTAAGCCGGACGAACCCGAGCATTGAAAGTCCAAAGCTTTAACATTTGGCTATCCCGGCTCCCCAATTAGTCAGATCAGCATGATCGACTTGTTTGTCTGGATTGAGTAGTGTTCAGACGGACTGTTAAGTTAGGGTACTACCTGTCCCTGCCCACTGACTGACTGCAATAGACGACTCCACTCGACAAGCCCCGAGGCCAAAGCCCCATCTCTTTACTCTGCCGTGTATTAGCAAAACACAGTACGTCCATGACGTCATTTTATTGAATAATGGGGTGATTTCAAGATGAAAGAGACTGACGTCATGGTCTTTTTCCTTAAATGACGTCAAAAGACTTACTGCTCTCTTTCCACGTTTCAGTCATATCGAACTACATGATTGTGGTTCCCTCTCTGTAGTGTCTGGTAAGAAAGTTTGCCATGTGTTGTGCTCAGTATCCCGCGGCATGCGATCGGCTGAATTTTGGGGGCTCGAGTTCAAGTCCCGGAGCCAGATATTTGTACTGGCCTTTGTCTCGTTGCCCCGTCTTTGATATCACCCATACGTAGTGGAAAGGGAGGTTAAACTTACAACTTGAACACCCAACCACCTATCCACCACCAACGTTTAGTAGAGTACTCGTTGTCTCCCGTGTAGTGACTAGAGGTGACCGCACCAACGTTTAGTAGAGTACTCGTTGTCTCCCGTGTAGTGACTAGAGGTGACCGCACTCCCCGCTGGGGTGAACCGTAGACGTTGTTGGCAGAGTCGTGTAAAAAGGCGCATTATTTTACTGACTTGATACGCACGGGCTACACTGTGTCTCAGGCCAGTACACTCTGGATTCCCGAGAAATTATGTGTCGTGGAAGAATGGCATCCACTGAGTCACCGCAGTTACGCTGCAGCTTGATGCAGGGGAGCTAAATCCTGTTCCAGGCTGCAGCTGTCTCAGAGTCAGAGAGAGAGAGAGAGAGAGAGAGAGAGAGAGAGAGAGAAAGAGAGAGAGAGAGAGAAAGAGAGAGAGAGAGAGAGAGAGGAAACGAAACAAAACGAAATCTTGAAACATTTTTTTAGAAAACGGCCAAAATTGTTGGTCTGCAGGCCAATTTTCAAATTTGCTGTTTCTAAAACAATGTAAAAATTTATGTACGGTATCACAGCTGAACTGATGATACCAAAACTGCCGAGAACAGAGCCGGCCGGAGAGAGAGAGAGAGAGAGAGAGAGAGAGAGAGAGAGAGAGAGAGATGACACGAAAACTTTAAACCTTTCTTTGAAAAAGACCAAATCATTCAAACTTGCTCAGTGTTCCTAAAAAATGTAAATATTCAAACTAAATACCAAAAAGGACTCGGAGAGAGAGAGAGAGAGAGAGAGAGAGAGAGAGGGTGGGTGGGTGTTTGGGGGTTTAACGTCCTTTTCCACCACATACGGATGATATCAAAGACGGGGCAACGATGAAAAGGCCAGCACAAATATTTGGCTCCAGCCGGGAGAGAGAGAGAGAGAGAGGGGGGAGGGGAGGGGGGGGGACCAGAACGAGACCCTCAGTTAATCTTGCATGCCTTCCCTTTCTCACATATCATATCTCAAGCGGCTGGCCGGGATTACATACGCCTTCAGCCCAAATGGCAGAGTCCGCCGTGTCATCTTGTCCTCTTTCGTTTTGTTAGCTTAACTGAGTTCAGTCATACAACACAGCGGCGTTTTGATAATCATTATGGCTTCAAGGTCAAACTGTGTTTGCGCCCAACTCACTCCCATGTAAACATCTCAAGATATCGTCTTTAATACCGAGTCAAGCACCTGTTTAATCAGGAAATCCTCCCCAGCGTGGCAATTTCAATTAAAATCCCCTTCGGTTCTGCACGTGCGAGTGGTGACCCTTTTAGCTGACCTAGTCCCCGCTCACCCTAGCACGTGGTGAGAATATGAACGTCTTATCTTCGGTGTTCCTTCATGGCCAGCGGCACATGCACAGAAACCGGGGGGACCGCCGCGCAGTTTGCCCACACGTGGGAGTTCCGCCGATCATTGTGCGGTGTGTGTGTGTGTGTGTGTGTGTGTGTGTGTGTGTGTGTGTGCGTGTGTGTGTGTCCCATGCACCGCTCCGGGAAAAGTTCAGTCAGTTTCACTGATGCCGCGAGGGTTCTTATAAACAGTAAGACTGACTATGATTCTCAAAAATTATGACGGAAAGTGTATGGATTTATAGATGCAAAACATAGTAGTAGGCTATTTGGTACAATCTTTATGTTATGATATGTATTGTTATTCTCCCTTCTCGCAGCCTGCTGTGTATTCATAAATAAAGGAGATACCATAAAACTATGTTGATTAATAAATTATATAAAGTAACTATACTATAAATAATGAGCCTCATACCCCAACAGAAGAAGCAGAAAAAAATCATCATTTTCACGCCCCCCCTCTCTTCCTCCTCCCCCCCTCCCCATACGTTAAACTCCCAAACCCCCCCCCCCCCTCTCTGTGTGTTACTCTCGACCTGTCAAATATGTAAGGACGGACAAAAACCACGTGCGCTAAGATCTTACTACGCCCAACAAAACCAAAGGGCCCATCAGTGGACAGGCCAGGCAACGGTGGCGAAATATACGGCCACTTGACAGGTTTAATTCCTGCATCAATTCCCCCGATAGATTGGCCGATGATCCGAGATTTCTTGGTCGTCAAGGGGCCGGCCGAGGGGTTGGGTTTAGCGCGGCAACACGGGGACTAGCCGAAAAGTATTATTTTATCGGGCAGGGCCGATCAAAGTTGGGTTCTTCCATGCTCCTGGCTGGAGAGGGGCAAAATTTATTTGACGTTCTTCGCGGTTGCTCATTTCCGCTGTGATCAGACCTGTCTTGTTTTTGTAGGGATAGACTGTAAACTAAAACAAACAGTCCAGCCATATTTGATCTACAGCCGACCATGGTTGCTCGAAAACAAGCGATGTTTCTTGATAACTGTTCAAGTTAGGTGGATTGTCTTGGGTTTGCAACTTTGGGGGGGGGGGGGGTGCTTCCCTTGGTATGACACAGCATACAGTGTCATGATGTGGATGATTGCCGCAGGCGCCGTAGTGACGTTCCCGAACCTGGTTAACACCGGGATATTTATGACAGGAAGCGCGGAATGCGGCCCTATCAAGCAGACCCAAACCACAAGGACCACCATAGAACCAACATACCATCATCCTCATCTACTTTTAAAAAAAAAAATGCCTCCACTTGCGAGCTCTCGGTGGATTCCACCCATGAACTGGGAGGAACACCACTGGAGCTGGCGAAGGCTTGGGGCAGCAAAAACGAAAGTTGGCATTGAACAGACATGGTCATCTTCACTTTTGCTGAGCAGGAATCTTAGCAGGAGGATTGAATACTTTGACTTAGCAGCTGTTCTTGACGTAAATCAGTCAGGTTTTCGTACATGCCGGTCGTTGCTAACACTTCTTAAACTATTTACTGCAATAGTCAACAAAGATAAGATATACAGAAACGAGGAAGCAAACGTAAAGAGAATCACAGGTCAATGTTTTCTGCACAGCGTCCATCTTCGTCTTCCCAGTTCTGTACCGACCCCGCGAGTCTCACTGATGAAGTGCACAACTGAGGCGCCGGCTTAGCCTCGGTGCAGGAACAATGGGTGAACACCGGTTGATGAACGACCTCAAAGTCTTTATGTGCCTATGTCCACCCAGTTTTCAACATACACCCCCCCATCCACCCCACACCATCACCTCCCTTCTGCCCCCCTCCGCGCCCAGGTGCGAACAGACGTATTTTATTCGCTCCCCAGAAACGTGCCCATCGGGGACATTTTTCCTGTCGACGACAGCGCCACAAGCACGCCTAGCGGCGGGGAGGAGATAACCCCGTCTGAACCTGGTCCCCTAAATCGTGTGCAAGGGGGGTGCGTTAGTTTGCACCCTCTCAGCGAGCCTGACACCCCGCTTCGATTGTTCTCGCAAATTACAGCGCTGCCCTGCCGGTACTGTTTGGCCGACCTGTCTCAGGATCTCGCATTATTTTCTCTAATCCGACCCTCCCCCCTCTTCCTCCCCCCTCGCCCCCCCCCCCACACGCACTCACACACACACACACACACACACACACACACACACACACACACACACACACACACACACACGAAAGGAGGGGTGTTTAACGTCCTTTTCCACTACATACGGGTGATATCAAAGACGGAGCAACGATGAAAAAGCCAGCACAAATGTTTGGCCCCAGCCGGGATACGAACTCACGACCCGAGCATTAGAAGTCCAACGCTCTACCATTCGGGTCACCCCTGCTCCCCGCGCACAAAAGGAAAAGGGCACTTATATGAAAACGACCACCACCACTACTACTTCTAATTGTGTATTGCGTTGTAGACGCTTTACCCAATTACTAGAATTTGCCCGAAGCGCCGAAAATTGAACCAAACACGCACCCTCACGTGAATCACGCGCATTCTCTCACACACTGGGCATGAACACATTACAATTACATGGTACGAAGCGCCAGCTCAACCATTTAAGTTTCGGAATTTAGAATTGCATTTATTTTTAAAGTTTTTCCAAAGCAGAGGGGGAGGAAGCCGGAGTACCCGGAGAGAACCCCCGACGGTCGGCCCGAATAAACGGTGCCACATACGAGAAGGAAAAATTCTTCGTCCCGATTGGGACTCAAACTTGACCTCTCGCACTGGTGACAAAGTCTTAACCACTAGATCTCCGACCGTTCCAGCAGCAGCAGCAGCAACAACAACAACAACAACAACAACAAAATAGCTTCCTGTAATTAACATTATGCATTAATTGCAATAGCTTGCGATAGTTTATTGTGATACCTTCTTTAGTAAGTTGGTTTATCTGTAGTGATTCTTATTGTTTAAGTGGGCTTGAATTCATGAATTTAGTCGGCCGCGTTCGTGGCCCGAAATGGCTAAACGACCGAAACGTAATTGGAGATGAAAACGCACATCTCAGCATGAATACCACTGTCCTAATTGCAGTGCATTTTTTTTTTCAACTCCTATGGCTTCTGCTAAATGTGTGACGTCGTACTGGGTTAATCTATTCTGTCATTGCGATTTTATGCGCATGCGCGCGCATGCCCCCGACACCTTAGGACCTCTGGATACGCCTGAGGTCAATGAAATTCATATTTCGTCTTGGTGACACTTGGTTTTTGTCACGTGCAAGGTACGTCAACACCCGGTGGTGTCACGCTTTCATTATTTATCCAAGATCTCGGGCGATTAATGCGAAGACAAATAATTAAAATAAACCTGACAGCAGGAGGCTGATGGTGTAAGTGATACTGAAACTAGAAATTTAAGGAGTTAATATAACATGCACTTAAACCTGTAGCAGTATTCATTAGTATGGAGTATCTACAATTTAATGCATGTACAAGTTGATTTTTTTGTCGGATACTTGCAAAACTAATCAGGCGAGGGTTATATTAATTTATTGTATTTGATTCACGTGTGTGACAGTATAGCTGTGTCTTTGTATTCAGGGTAATTTGTGCTTGATAGTGTCTGAAACTGTTTCTTTATCGGTTTGAATTATTGTCTCCCCCCCCCCCCCCCCCGGACAACATCTTCAAGTTCTTGAAGGAGTCAAACTTGTTTTATAAAATCTAGTTTCTCATGCAGTATGGACTTTCTTTGACCTGCCTAGCTTCATGGACTTTGATGAACATGTTTGTCTCATTTAAACCAAACATATTTTAAATATATATTTACATCTTGTTTTACGGAATAGCCTTTTATATTTTAAACGACCTGGCAGAGGCAGACTTTGCTTAGCCTCTGTTGCTTGCGCGGCGTTAAGCCCTGAATAACTAACTAACTAACTGACTTGTATTATTGTCGCAAGATACTAGATAGTCTTTCTTGACTGGATGGCTCTACTACCCCTACCTGGGTACAAGATGGTCTCTGTTGCTTGCGCGGCTCTCCACGCCCCCCTCCCGTGCCCCTTCCCTCTTTTTTTCTGCCCGCTTAGAGCTTCCCAAAGGATGGGCGCCATGCAAAACCGTTGTCATTGTTATTATAAAATTTAGTCGGTGGACCACTGTTAAAGGACAAAGTAGAGTTTATGGAATTAAGTAGCTCTGTCTTAAATGTTGTTTCATCACTAACCCCTTCTGAGGATCAATTCTGCGTACGCCAGAAGTACACGCAAGTAACTTGCAACTTGCTGTGAACACAGAGCACAGAGCACGGGGGGGGGGGGGGGGGAGGGCTTCGTCCCAATATTGCCTACACTTCGCTTAGTATACATGTTTTCTGGTACACCCCCCCCCCCCCCCCCCCCCCCGTAAAGTACAGCGGTCATATTGTGAAGGCTATCGGCATTTCGCGCAATATCTCGCACCTCGCGAGATAACGGGTCCAGAATCTGGCGGCACAGCCACAAACAGGACACGTCTTTTGCCTTTACTAGTTCTCGCCGGTTATCGCGGTGAATCGATCAACTTCTCGCCGCCTCAACTAAACCTTACCGATAACCCCACCTCGCAGGTGTGGCGGCCTGCGCAAAGGGAGATAAGAAGGTGGGAAAGGGGAATAACTGAGGGCAGAGGTGTGGGCGGAACCCTCTAAAGGGAAAAGGCGCAGCGTTACGGAGCAAATGAAAATCGAGTCAGTTTCATCACGTGAGGTGAAACCAAACGTAACTTCTCCTGAGTGGAGAGTGCTGTACGTCTGACGAAAATCTCTCTTCACTTCGCAAGATTAACTCAGGAAATAGAAGTAAGGAAAAAGGCAAGATGCGTATTGCTAGAGTCAGACTAAGTCAGAACCGGATGTGTGATGGCTACGAAAGGAGTTGATAGGGTCTTTGTCCAAGCGAAACGATTGGATGAGGAGTCACTACCGGCGTAGCTGGTGTCCAGTCGCTTATCAGCGTGAGCGTATTGTGACGAGAGAAGATATCGTGACATTCATTTCCACACTATAACGAAAAATATTTCGGGACCAGAAATCAGCCGGGAATAGTAGCGTTCATCGTCAATGCCCCCTCAAAGAAACCGTGTTGATTGGTTGGTTATTTGAGGGTGTACGGCCCATCTCTTACCGCGCACAAGACTTAGCATCCCACGCTTTTGTCGCGAGACCCCGGTTTTGCCCTGTAGGCGAGTCACGCAAGAGTAACGGTTCTTTAACGGCTCTTCTGCAAGGGAGAACGCTTTGCCTACATGCTATGTTCGATAGATCTGGATTTTTTTTTTTGTTGGTCGTCTGTGCGTTGGAGAGAAGGAAAATATTGACGGATGCTCAAGCCGCTAGTTAGGTTTTTATAAACGAGGGTAGTGATGAAGGGTCTAGTGAAAGTGATGATGATTTGGGTGATAGTTGTGAGCCAGAAATTGACAAAAAAAAAAAAAGAAGAAAAAAGGTCAGGTGAAGATTTATGTGTTTGTGTTCTGTTGACAGAGCTGCTTCGAGTCGGTCCGCATTTCTGCAGCCAGAGTATACGAACAGAACATGGACAGATTGAAATCATGAACAAGGGTGGGGGGTGGGTGTTTGGGGGTTTAACGTCCTTTTCCACCACATAGGGTGATATCAAAGACGGGGCAACGATGAAAAAGCCAGCACAAATATTTGGCCCCAGCCGGCGGGATTCGAACTCACGACCCGAGCATTAGAAGTCCAACGCTCTACCATTCGACCACCCCGGCTCCCCGAAATCATGACAAAACATGGACAGATTGAAATAACTGCCATAAACACGAACAATCGTCTTCAGTGATTCAGAAAACATTGATGGTAATATACTGTATCACCATAAAGACCTTTTCATATCAATTCATTTTTTTTATCATTGTCCGTCTAATCTCTGTGTGTTTACAGCTATGAACTGACAATGTTCACAATTTTTGTCTAAAAAAAAAAAAAAGAGAGAAAAAGAAGAAGCCACTCTCAAGAACTACAACTTTCCTTACCAACCGAAAACAAAATGACACACACACACACACACACACACACACACACACACACACACACACACAAACTCGAGAGAACAATTTTTATATGACCGTCTCAAGCATCCACTCATATCAATATTACACCAACAGCTTGAGGGTTATAAACGTGTTTATTGCCCGATATCACGACATAGGTGTTACTCAAGAGCGCCGTCTCCACTTCAAAAGACAATTTCACAGGTGTCCGTCATAAACGTGCGGCGAGGCAACACCTGAGATGGCACAATGACAGAAATCTGACACTAGAGTCTCCCAGACTGTATATATGCCTACCGCAGAACATAAGAGCGAGAAACACGAGGGTGCTTGCAGCCTCGTCTTCACACTGTCAGCTTTGGCCTAATTTTTCCAATCCCTTTTGATTTATGGAAGTTCTCAATTTTCATGTTTGACAATGCTTGGCACTTAAAACTGTTTTACCATATTTGTCAGTTCGCCAACATTCTGTCCTCGGTGCCGTGTGTACCTGGGAGTTATGTGACTTAAAATATGACGTTGCTGTTGTTGTTTTCTGTTGTAGCATTGCTATCGTCTGCAGCGTCATCGGCATAAAGTGTTTTGGTGGTAGTGCATTGGTTAGCACTTCGGACCGTGGACCGGGAGACCCGGATTCGAGTCCCAGCCGAGGCAAGCGGGATTTTTCCTACCTACGTCGGCTCCTACCCAGAGCGGGTGTGCTATGGGCCCAATGGGGAGGCTGTTGCCACACAGCCGAGTTTCACCCACTTCACGGGTGCGACTTTGGGCGTGCTTCCCTCGGTATGACACGTCGTATGATGTGGATGATTACACGACCGGCACCGCAGGTGCCGTAGTTCCCGAGCCTGGTTAGTGCCGGGATATTCATGACAGGAAGCGTGTAATGCGGCCCTGTCCCGCAGTCCCAAACCACACGGATCTCCATAGCATCATTTTACCATCATCCTCATCTCCATCATAATGCATAATAAAAATTGCCTCAGCTTCCGAGCCCTCCGTGGATTCCACCCATGACCTGGGAGGAACACCACAGGAACTGATAAAAGAGTTGAGGCAAAAAAAAAGAGAAGTGTTTAGTGGAGCCTGTGACTTCAGTTCTCAATCGTTGCATGCCTGCCATTAATGGCGGAAATTAAAAGGGCAGTTTTAACCACGGAGTAAAATTATGTTCATGCTAACAGATCGACTTGATAATTACTAATAACAGTATCCTGTTTTTTTTCCCCCATACTCTTCAGAGTCAACCTGGGGAGCCGGGATAGCCGAATGGTAGAGCGTTGGACTTTCAATGCTCGGGTTGTGAGTTCGAATCCCGGCTGGGGCCAAATATTTGTGCTGGCCTTTTTCTCGTTTCCCCGTCTTTGACTTCACCCTTACATGATAGAAAAGGACGTTAAACTCACAAACACCCACCCACCAACCCTCAGTTACATCAGCCCAAAAAGGAAAACATGGTATTTGCATATGTATGGCTTTTAAAATGGTTTTAAACAGAAAATCCTTTGAACAACTCACCATCCGCACCAACCACCAACTATCCCTCTCAAGGAGGAAATAAAGGTCTATGTCCCCTCCCCTCCCATCCCCCATGTCCCGCCCCCTCCACCACCAGTCACCTGTAATCTATTTTTTAATTTTTTTTTTTAAACAGATCGCTCGCGTAGGAAGCATGGCAAAGAACATGTAGTTTATTGTTCCCTTGACAGTAGAACGTATTATCTTCCTCTCTCTTTTTCAGGCGGCCACCGCAAGACCGTCACTGATACAAGCTTCTCGACACCCACTAAGCTCACGTCACAGACTTTTAAATCCTCGCCTTTGTTGTACCTGGGGAGACGGTGCAACAGGCACCGAGATCATGTTGTCGTGTGGCGGGGAGAGGTTGTCCTCCCAAGATTCCTGACTCTCACGTGACGGAGTGTAATATCACCCACGTCACATCCGGTGCAAAATGTAAATTAAAAAAAATGAGACAATGCTTATTCTCGGGGATAGTTAGCATGATGGGATGATCAGGCAACCAACCAACCAACTGACCTACCCCCCGCACACGCCAGGTACAAAATGTAAAAGAAGTAAAATGAGACAAAACTCATTCTTCAAGATTTCAGGATTTCAAGCTAAGGTTTCGAGTCCCAACTGAGGCAAAGAATTTTTCAACTGAAGTAGGTGGCACTGTTTAGTCGGGCCGACTGTCGGGGGTAGGTGGGGGGGGGGGATGTCTTTGGGTACTTCGGCCTCTCCCCTCCGTGTTGTAAATGTTCAGCCCACAAAAATTCAACAGCAAACACGATTCTAAATTCCGTCAATAGCTCAGCCGACCACTCACACAACGTGATTGTAATGTGTTTATGTCTGGCGCGTGAGAGAATGCGTGCGATTCACGTGCGTGTGCATATTGTATTCAGCCGGCTCGTGGACCTTTGAGCCAAGCAATTGCAAAACACACCTACATTATCCACACATTATCCACACATTATCCACACATTATTATTATTATTATTATTATTATTATTATATGAAGACATTCTACGTGCCATGACTCCATAAATCCATGGATTTGCACTGAGGCTTAAGCGTCATGGATTTCATAAGCGAATAGGCTGTTTTTCCGGATAAACAATAAAGTGTAGAAGACTTGGCAACCTCCTGCACGACAAACGAGCGACTCTGGGAGCCGGCCCGGCCTGCAACAAAGACCACCTGACATACGATGCCTCTCTCTCTCTCTCTAGCCACCCGAGATCGGGTCACAGTCGGGTGGATGCACCCGATACCCCTCCAATTTGTCCCATCCGGCTGAAGTTTCCGGAGAGGAACAGGTGGATGGCGCTAGAGTTCCTGACATAAATCAGGCCGGGTGAACACCAGAGGTGAGTCAGGGCTACGACACACGCTGCCACCCTGGGGAGCCTTAGCACGCTGGCCGAATGGCTTTTGTGTAAGCGACCTTCTGCTATGAGGGCTGAAGTTCATTGACGGTGGGATGGAACAACTGACCAGGAAAGAGGCGACCGGCTGATGCACATGGCTGTATTACGGGCAAAATTTCCAGGCAAAATGCTGCAGTGAAAGAAGATGCTGGCCAGCCAGTGTGTCTCGGTTCGCGCGCCCTCTGGCAGGGAAGACAACTACCGTTAACCGCTGAGTAGATCGTCTGCAGCACATGACCGCCAGTGTGTTGAGTGAGATGTGAGTCCTTACACAAAATTCATCATTTACAATAGTTTTCATTTCTGTACACACGCTAAGAGCGTGCCAGTGAGCGGACTGCGTCGCCGGCCTGGCACTGGACAGTACACACAGAGCGATAGCGCGCGGTCAGCGGCGATTGACTGGAATGGCGAGGAACAAATAGGACCATGTTCTATTCACTGGGGAGCCGACGGCGTCGCGCTTCAGTGCCCCTGGCGAGCCGATTTACTTGGCTGGGAGTGCAGTTTACTGCTGCGGGTTGCGAGCAAAATCCGTCGCCACGTCTGACATAGCTCTTAGAACGTGTCCTGTTAACTACTGATGGGGGCGAAACAAGAGAAGGAAGGCTGTGATGATAATTGCTGGTTTGTGGTGACTGCGTGGCTTGCTGTACACACTGGTGATTGTTCAGTCGGTTGGCTGGGACTGATTTACTTCTCACACCCAACAAATCGTGGGTATTGCTACGGCGCAGGTGCCAGAAGAGTGAAGTTCTGGAAGGCTGACTGAACAGGGAAAGATTACCCCGCCCAGGGCACAGTTCACTCGCTTCTGCAAAATGAACGCGACAGTTCCGCGCACGAGTAGCCCGCCCTTTTTTTTTTGACTCTTTCTCGGTTTTGTGTATGTGTATGTGAAACGCTGGAAAGTATTAACTCTTAAAGATCTAAGCTCCCAACAAAAAGCTTTCCGAAGTGTGAAACATTTTTACAGAGTCGACCGTGCAAGCACAGTCAACTCTGTCACAGTTGCAGAGTTTTCAGCGTCCTTGAAACCCCAATAAAAGCCAAGGGCAGCCTGATTTCACCGCTCAGTTTGCGTTTTGACACTGAGCGAGAAAGATCGTGCAGCACTCAACATCGGCTAGACACTGTAGTGATATATGTGTCTCGCTCACTGACCAAAAGCCAAATAATATTTACGGCAAACTTGTGCTCTGGTTTTATAAGGGCCCCCGAAGCGCTGAAAACTCTGCAACTGTGACAGAGTTGCCTGGATTATGCACAGTCGAAGGAGTCGCAGTTTTAAAACACGCAATGTTTGCGGCTTTTTGCTGAGATTGCAGACCTTTAAGAGCCCAAGCCGCACTCTGCCCACTGTATGATAAGACTGGTTAAAAACAACAGCCACTGCACACCAGCTGCAGCCACTTCCAGCCACTACTACACAATACATGGGCCTTCCAGCTAGGCCCGAGACCGCTGCAGATTTCATATAATAGTGGATTGGAGTGGTTCCTAGTGATAGGAAGATTCCAGGTAAAATCGCGATTTTGCCTGGGCTTATAAGGGACAAGACAAGATAAGATAACTATTTTCTGTTCCTGGCAGTTTTTTATTCCTTGGGAAGGATGGTTCGTCTCAGGTGCTCACTTGCTCCTTACATTTTCATTAGATCACTGGCGTTCAGCCGTAACAGTGGCTGGAGAACGCTAGCAAAGAGAGGGACAGCTATCCCACCTGTACAGACCCACTGAACAGTATTCAACCCAGGCAAGACTGGCAGCTCAGACGTTAATGGTGGCTTGACGGCTCTTACTGCAGCAAACAGGGTTATAATCAAAGTGTAAAACTCCCACTGAAACACATTTAAATCCATTCTTCATTTTGCTGGTCGTGTGTGTGTGTGTGTGTGTGTGTGTGTGTGTGTGTGTGTGTGTGTGTGTGTGTGTGTGTGTGTGTGTGTGTAAGCCAGGGGCAGCCCGTGTATGATGCTGCACATCATGTGTTTTTAGTTAAATGTATGTGTGGAGGCAGGTTGTGTGTGTTTCTGGGTGAGTGAGTGTGTGTTCTTTGTAAGGCGCCCTGAGCTCCCGCGAGAGGGAGGGCGTCTTTTAAGTACCCATATTATTATTATTATTATTATTATTATTATATTCATTATATTTTTTTTATTGAGGCCATTGGTACGCAACCCCACACTTACTTCGTTGGAATTGGGTTAAGAAAACAACAAACAAACAAACAAACAAACAAATCACACCCTTCCTCCCCCCTCCCCTCAACATCAGATCAGCCCCCACCCGGCCTCCCTCCCACCAGACTGTTTTCTGGCTTTCTGTCTCAGACATTGACAGGTGCACTTGGGTTTAGGCGTGGAGGGGCGAGCAATTATTTTTCATGGTGCCCAACGTTTCTGGATCACGTAGATTTTAATTGGCACCTAGAAGAAAGACCAGTGTGGCTGTTGCAAGATAACTGACAGCCCGGAATTGTCTGCTTGTCTGTTAGGTAGTCAGCATGGTATGCCCGTGGCCTGGGAAGCGGTACACACGTGGGCATTAAAACGTCACCGGGAATGTGTGTGTGTGTGTGTGTGTGTGTGTGTGTGTGTGTGTGTGTGTGTGTGTGTGTGTGTGTGTGTGTGTGTGTGTAAATATTTATAGCCGGAACACAGAATGCCATCAAATCGTTACAAGCGGACAGTTTAGGACCGCCGTGCCTGCTTGTGCAAATGACTTTTAAAATGGCGATTTTCTTACTTCAGATCTCACGTACACCACTGAACCTGAAGTCGCCAAGTTCACAGAGAAATCCCGGTGTGATCTCACCAATCCCGAACCTCCAATGACGTCATGATAGCTAGACGTGCCCTCTGGATGACGCCGGAGTCATACATGTAACTTGACGAAGCCGGTTTGGACAGAATTACCAAAAGAGTAAAACAAACAAACAAAACAACAAACAAACACAACAACAACAACAACAACAACAACAAACAAACAAACAAACGACACCAAAAAACTATTAACAGGGGTGGGGGGGGGGAATCTAAGAATTAATCTAAGAATCTGTATTATACAGCAAAGCTGCCTTCGAGAAATCGAGTCTTGACGTAGTTTTGCCACCAAGACTGACTCTAGAAGCAGAGATCAGATCAGTCACACACACACACACACACACACACACACACACACACACACACACACACACACACACACACACACACACGTTCCTTCACTAACCCAGTCCTCCGCACTTAAATCGTAACCCTACACGTTCCGCCGGCACCTGCACCCACACAGACTTGTAACGACATACTTTACGAGTCGCATCGACTACCCCTTCAAACCAGCCACCTGTGTTTTATGCGTCCACATCACACCCAAACGTCTGTTGCCCCAAACTTTATTGCCCGGTGAATTCAAAGGCGAAACACATGCACCGGAGGGCCTCCCGCACGAAGTACCCTGAATTTTACCCGCCCTTCGTTCCTAATCTTCCCCGATTAATCGCCGTATCGTTTGATACCCTGCAAGTGTCGTTGACTTCAGAAAGCGTAACTGAAGGTGTAAGATGACGTGTACGCTGCTCAGATTTCCACCTTTCCTCGGGGGGCTGAGACTGAAGGGGGACTGAGGGGGGGGGGGGGCCCGGGGGGTCGGGGAGGAGGAGGATTGGGAGCGGGTCAAAGAGAGCATTCTGCTGTCAGTGAAGACGACGTGAGGACTGTGGTAGTGCAGAGGTGCAACATGAAAGTACAGCGGTACGAGACATCCAGATGCAACTTGATTAGCTTGTTTGTAATGTCCATAGGATAACTCTTAGATCCCACCCCTACCTCCATCTGCCCACAATATTTTTTTTTACTACTTTATTATCCTTTTTGGGAAATTCGGGCTGCCTCCCCCGGGGGAAGCGCGTCGCCGCGGTGCAGCGCCACCCAACACCTATCCTTTTAAAAAAATGCTGGGGGAGGAAAGCCGGATAACCCGGACAGAAACCCCCGATGAGCAGCCCGGCAGCCAGAAAAAAACCGGTATCACATATCACAAGCTCGAACCCACGTTTCATCGCCATGACATTGGTGGCGGCCGTTCCACAGCGCAGCAGCTAAATCCGACGCGCTGCCTATTAGACCACCGCTCACCTCAAGACAAGACTTGTTAATAAGAACAAGCCACTGTACACCAGTAAGAGCCACTTCAAGCCACTATTACGCAAGTTGTCGGCCTTCCCCGCCAGGCCCAAAACCGCTGCAGATTGCATGAAAGTGGTTTGAAGTTTATCCTAGTGACTGGAAGATTTCAAGTCAAATTTCGATTTTTGCATGGACTTAACAGCCAAGAGATACTGATTAGTTGACTAGGCATAATCTACCAACGGTTTACAATTAATTTTGTCATTTACAACGGCTCAGAGATGTCACTCAAACCATGTACAGACTGCTGCAGTTGCGAGTCGTCCCGGATCCTCATTCGATTATCTTATTTTGCATTTTTGTTTTAGCAGATGTACAGCTGGCAGTGATTAAGGGCTAATAATATACTTTGCGACAGTGGACTGTGATATGGCCGCTTCTTCTGTACTGACATGTCTCCAGCATACATGGCACAAGCAAGTCACTTTCACATCATCCTGCTGTCACTCAGCACGTGAGGCCCGGTAATAACAATGACAATGACAATGGCAATGACAATTTATTTTTCAAGTATGAAAGATTAGGTACTGCGCCCTACTACGAGTAATTCAGTGCAGTGCTTCTCACACAAACTCTCTCTCTCTCTCTCTCTCTCTCTCTCAGTTTCAGTTTTAGTTTCAGTCAGTCAATCAGTCAGTCTTTCTCCCAAATTCAACCGGAATAACATCAAGTTGACGATAAAGAATGAAAACGTGAAAAAAGCAGGGCTCACGCCTGTACAGAATCCCTCGGAGTTAGCGCAGACTGACAAGCACTCTAAGCTAGCGCGGACCCCACAACTCTCGTCACTGTCCCCAGGTGACGGAACTAGACCATGGCAGTCTCCCTCGCCATGCTAAAAGAGAGGCCGACACGCGATTTGGTCCTTAATCAAGACGGCCCGTCCTTTGCAGGAAAAAACACTACACCATGCGTTATCTATCCTGTGTCTGTTTTTCAGTGCTCCAAGCTGTGAATGTCCCGGTCAAATCCCAAATTAATGTGCTTGGTTTTTCAACACTCCAACATAGAAAAAAAAAGTCCACAGTTTTCATGACAGGGATATAGTTTTCTGTTTTGTGAAGCGGATTTCTTCAGTGTGGGGTTGGGGTTGGGGGTTGAATGATGCCGGCGCTCTCTTATGACGTGACAGAGAGAGAGAGAGAGAGAGAGAGCGTGTGAGGGAAGAGGTAATACTAATGATTATTGAAATAATAATAATAATAATGAGTATTTCGTATATAGGCGCTTTACCCAATTTCATGAATCGGCCCAAAGCCCCGCGAACTGAACCGAACACGCACGCTCACGTGAATCACACGCATTCTCTCACCGGACATAAACACATTACAATCACGTGGTGCGAAGGGTCAGCTCAGCTATTTAAATTTCGGAATTTAGAAAGGCATTTATTTTTCAAATTTGGTGGGCTGAACATTTCCAAAGCAGAGGGGGAGGAAGCCGGAGTACCCGGAGAGAACCCCCGACGATCGGCCCGAATGAACGGTGCCACATACGAGAAGGAAAAATTCTTTGCCCCGAGTGGGACTCGAACCCCTGACCTCTCGCATTGGTGACAGGTCTCTTAACCACTAGACCACCGACCGCCTCATTTCTTTTTTTTTTTAGGTGGTGGTGGTGGGGGGGGGGGTAGGGGGAGGTGGGGGGGGGGAGGGGCGGAGGGATGTTTCGTGAAATCGATTGTTCTCTGAAAAAGCGACGCCCTCCTGTCGCATTGGTTGGTTGTTTGGCAGCGATTCGCGGTCGAAGGGAGGCAATCCATGTTAAAAAAAATCTGCCGCCATAAGGCCTTACTTCCCTTCCATCGCTGAACGGGCAACTGCACGGCGGAGATTCCACAGCTCAGTAAGTACTTCATTCGGTCAACTGTATTATCGTTTACACGCCATCATCATTACCATCATCATCGTCATCGTCATCATCAACAGAGCACACACACACACACACACACACACACACACACACACACACACACACACGTACGCACGCACGCACGCACGCACGCACGCACGCACGCACAACATAGTGGGAAATAAGCGAAAAGCAATGAGTGATATAATAATCTCACGTAAAATAAACTAGACAATGTTTTGTTTGGACTGTACGCTATATTTTGTTGCATCTATATTTTGTTGGAGACTGTGTACAAAAAGTGTTAAAAATACAATACACACGAAAATGTGTCTTATCTGAAAAGTACAGTGTCAGTAAAACAAGACAGCAAAATGAAATAAAATAACATAAAATAAAATCTTAAAACCTTTAAAAAATCTGAAAAAGGACCAAATAATGATAATAATAATAATAATAATCTATAAAGCAAAATCCAAAGTAACACAGACACACACAGACACGCACGCACGCACACACGCACGCACGCACGCACGCACGCGCGCGCGCGCACACACACACACACACACACACACACACACACTACAACACAGAGAGGAAAAAACAAACAAGAAAAAAAAAAAAACCCAAAAAACGAAATACGTTCCTTCATTACTTGCTGACGACTTTAGAAGGAACATCTCTATGACTGATACCACCACAGTCTTTGATACCACCAGTCTTTGGTACCATCATAGTCTTTGATACTACCGAGTCTGCAGCTTTACAGTCCGGCAATCAGCCGATCCATTGGCAACGATGTAGTAGGCGGAGAGATCTGTCACTTTATAGGGAATGTAACGGCACTAATGAACAGTAATTTTCCAAGAGGGTGGGAGTGGGTGTTTGGGGGTTTAACGTCCTTTTTCACCACATACGGGTGATATCAAAGACGGGGCAACGATGAAAAGGCCAGCACAAATATTTGGCCCCAGCCGGGATACGAACTCACGACCCGAGCATTAGAAGTCCAGCGCTCTACCATTCGGCCACCCCGGCTCCCCGTAACTTGATTTTCCAAGAACGAGAGAGGAGACAAAACAAGATTAAGCGAGCGACTTCAAGTGGTGAAAACATGCTCTTTTGATAGCACACTTTTAACTTGGTTCTCTTATTCCGGCCTTCTGTTTTGGAACCTTTACGTGCGTCTCCTTGTAATCCGACTGGTCAGTGGTGATGGCGCGTCTCGCAAAAGCAGGCATGTTCAGCAGGACTTCGTAAGGAGGACTTCGCTGACCAGCGTAACCCATTTGCATGTAAATTAGGCTCGTCAAGGATACCATTAGCTACTTGAATCGCAGCCTCTGCCGTGTGAGTCTAATTTACATGTAAACGGGTTACGCTGCTCAGCGAAGTCCTTACGAAGTCCGGCTAAACATGTCTAATGATGCAGTGAGACTTAGTAGGATTTCGAACGGAGGACTTCGCTGAGCAGCGTAACCCATTTACATGTAAATTAGGCTCACGCGGCAGAGGTCGCGAGCTGCTAACGCGCTGCGATTGGCTAATGGCACCCGTAACCTGCCTAATTTACATGGAAATGGGTTACGCTGCTCAGCGAAGTCTTCCGTACGAAATCCTACTAAATCTCACTAGTTCTAATGATGCAGTGACACTAAGGACGGGGTGAGCGATCTCTCTCTCCTTTGCTATCAGAATGCTGTAGGCCGCCTGACCACACCGACTTGTCTGCCGTTCCGTCAACAGCCCCGGCCTACAATTCCGGTCTAGAGTTCAGCCCAAAATATCACGTGACCTCTGCACAGCCACACGGGTTAGCGACAGCACGGAGACTACCTCGAGATTTTCAGAACTGCACTGAGACTGATAACGTGACAGCCCGTGTCCAGTGACAATCTCGGAACGCCACTGACTGGCTGACATGATAGCGTCATTGAGCTGCGGCACCGTGACATTGCCGTGATTTCTTACTTTGCTTGAGTACCGTGGCGAAAGAAGTGCACACTTTGCTTTTTCTTCCCGCCAGTCCCCGATACGTTGCTGCTTTTGGGGATGCGTAGGATGGAATGTCCCGAGGCAGAAGGGCTGACGGCGGGCTTCACGCCGGCACTGGGCGGGAGCGGGCCCTCGACACTGGGTACGCTCAGGGAACTAGGAGACGTGAGTGACGGTGTAAGTTTGCCTGCTGGTCTAGATCCTACCCGTTTCACTTTGCCTTTGGCGGCGTCCCTCACGATACGCACCATCCCTTTCTGCTCGCCACCAGCGGCTTTGCGGCCCGTAACAACTGTAGCCGGACGAGCGGCGAAACGGCGAAAGATGGATGGTTTGTCACGGCTCTCTACCATCCTCTCCATACGGTCGTCCATGAAGACGCAGATCTGCACAAAGCACAATTTAAATTGGTTTAAACATGGTTTTAATTCCGCTGATCTTGCACAACGATATTGAAGTAGAGGAAAAGGCCAAATGCCTATGTACAGCCTCCGCCTGTTGACATACACAAGCTATCAGTGCAGGCGAATACAACAATTTCTGCACATAGCAATGAAAAGACAGAAGAAGAGGGAGGGGGAGGGGGGGGGGAGAGAGAGAGAGAGGGGGGGGGGAGGGTGAGAAGGAGAAATTGGTTCGGATGGCACATGCAGCACGGCCACTGACAAGTGCTAAGACTATTTTCCTAATGAAAGCTAAACCGCTGGCTCTTTATTATGACTTCATGCACGTGTTGGAAAATCACGAGGTTTTCTTGACTAGTTACACAATTTAATTAGGGCAGGGAAGGATAAGGGAGTCAGAGGACCTGCCTTAAATGCGTTAAAATGAATTTCCCACCTTTTTTCCTGGAATTTCTTTTTTTGGAGTTGCTAAAAGTGTATTTGATCGCAGATGTTTGTTTTTGGTGACTGAAAAGAGGGGTGCTTGATGTATTGAAAAATGGCAGCTTTAATTTGAGGGGTGACCTATTTTTTGGCCATTCCTTGGGCGTGTGCCAGGGCATGAATAACGGCGTGCACAGTTTTGTGTATGGGGTTGGAAAGGACGCGTCATCAGCAGACTATGAAAATGATGTTATCGGCGGGGCTTGATTTTTTATTATTTTTTTTTTGCATGCAGCTTGTGGACATGTCTTGCTTCTGGAAACCATTGTCTGTTTTGGTTGGAAATCTGTTTACCAGGACGTGTGCTGCCTGACGGGGTGAGCGGTGGTCTAATAGGTAGCGCGTCGGATTTAGCCGCTGCGGTACTGAACGGCCGTCACCAATGTCATGGCGATGAAGCGTGGGTTCGAGCCCAGGTCGAGCTTGTGATATGTGATACCGGTTTTTCCTGGCTGCCGGGCTGCTCATTTGGGGTTTCTCTCCGGGTTATCCGGCTTTCCTCCCCCAGCAAAATTGTAAAAAACTACAGGATAGGTATTGGGTGGCGCTGCACCGCGGCGACGCGCTTCCCTCGGGGGAAGCAACCCGAATTTCCCGAAAGGGATAATAAAGTAGTAAAAGAAAAAAAAAATGGTTGGAGGCAAAGAGTAGCAATAAATTATATTCTGTGACCTGCCGTGTGGAGAAGGAGGTGAAGCAGTAGGCTAGAGCCACACTGGACAAAGCCACCAGAATCAGGTAAGGGCCGGCTGACGTGGAGTGGTTCACGTTGTAGTAGATCGCAGCCCACGACTTGAGCGGGAAGATGGGTATGGCAGACAAAGCTGCGTGTGAAGGAACAGAGGTTTTCCCAATGACATTGTGACACGCCAGATCAGACCACCGTCAAGTAAAACACGATAGGGTGCACCCCCACATGCGTACTGATTCCAACAGGAGAAACCTGGGGCTCAGCACACGCGCGAGGTGTATTACTGAGTTAAACTTTGAATTTTTTTTTTGTTTTGGACCGAGGTTAATAATTTTAGTCTAAACAAAATGACCTGATCAACATAAGTCCCCTTTTTGTCTGCCCGTCTGTCTGTTTGCCGGTCTGTCTGCCAACGTCTGTCTGTCTGTCTCTGCCTGCCTGCCTGCCTGTCTGTCTGTCTGTCTGTCTGTCTGTCTGTCTGTCTCTCTCTCTCTCTCTCTCTCTCTCTCTCTCTCTCTCTCTCTCTCTCTCATTCATACATATGCGTAAAACCACTAGCATCAGGTACCTGAATATTAAATTTTTACTGTTCTAAGAGAGATTTCGGCCATTCTGCATTTACTTTTCAGTACACGTAGGTGTCAGTCTACAGCTCGGCCCGAAAAATCTACCTTAGGCTTGAGGTAGTGTGCGCGCTCTGGCCCTACAACGTGCTGTGCGCGACAGAGAATTGTAGACTGGACGTAGTGTTGCTGGTAGTTTTACTTTCAACGGCAAGCGTGGATGTGGTCACCATGCAAACGACCTCTGCCGTGGTTATAGCTTCTCACTGTCATTCTCTGTCTCGAGTGGAAATACGTACCTGATGCCCTTAAGGCCCAGTTTGTAAGTTTCAAGTGCTCTGGGTCTTGAGACTGGATCAGGAACCATTCTGATGCGGAAATTCCAATGGCGCAACACACTAACAAGTAACCAAGACCGACCCAAAAGAAAGTTATTGCACCTGGAAGGTAAGGAAACAAACAAGTTGAAGAAACTTCCTCTCCGTGCTGTGTCTATACGGTTGCTAATTGTCTTTGGCAGGGAAGGAAAAAAAGTTGTTGTTTTTGTTTCGTTTTGTGTGGGGTTTTTTTTTGGCCCCCAACTTTTCGCCAGTTCCACTGAGTGGTATTCCTCCAAGCAAAAAAAAAAAAAAAAAAAGTGTCCCCTCGAATGTACCGGGAAGAAAGGAGCTCTCTCTCTCTCTCCCTCTCTCTCTGTTGTTAAGCCTCCTCTTAACTGGGCACAGCGCGCGAAACACACATGCGCCACATCACAGCCGCTGCGCTCGGTGTGTCTACTAACTACAACACTGAACAAAGGCAGCTGTGCACGGTGACGAACGATCACATGACCACGATACGATATCATCCGACGCCCACATCGCCCGCAATGGCAAGCAGAGCTCGGAGGCAAGCCGTCTGGCCTCCGTAGTGCTTATCCGTGACGTCCCAAAGACATTGAATTTTGTGTCCTTCGCCGGGAAAGGTCTGTAAACACTGAAGTCTGTTCAGGCCACAAAGCAGTTGAAGATACACTCTCCGCCATGTTTGTGTGCCGAGTGACGTAGTACATGGGTGGCGCTGTTGAGAGGGGCGTTCCCCCCCCCCCCTTGTGGGACGTGGGGGGGGGGGGGGGCGTTTGAGAAGTGAGAATTCATTCCCTACAGTAGTGGCACAAAAGACACATACCATTACCAATATTGTCGGGGTTCTCTCCCAGTACTCCGGCTTCCTCCCCCCCCCCCACCCCCCTCTGCTTTAGAAATGTTCAGCCCTCCAAAATCGAAAATAAATGCCATTCTAAATTTCAAAAAATTGCTATCCAGTGTGAGAGAATGCGTGATTCACGTGAGCGTGCGTGTTTGGGTTTAGCACGCGGAGCTTTGAGCCATATACTGATTTGGAATAAAGTGCCTATATAAATGCGATTATTATTATTATTATTATTATTAGAAACAAATTATCAAAACGATGGCGCGCCAGGTCGGAGAGGGGAGGTGTATTTTGCTGTCTACACTTACTTGGCGTTGTGCCGTCGAACTCCTCTGCATAAGTGAAGCACGTGACCAGCCTGGTGAGGTTGTTCTCCTTACACACCTTGGTGGACGACAAATACCCGATTTCTATCGTGCCGTTAACATTACGGACACCCGAGAACCACGTTGGCCAAGCCGCGCAAGCGACGGTCATGGCCACGCCAATCATGAGAAAAAACAGGGAGGGCATGCTCCATGCAAGCTGCTGGTCCAGGGGCATCAGGTACACGTATCGGGGTCTCCTTTGCTTCCGTGGGATACGGGGTATGTCTGCACACACACACACACACACACACACACGTCCCTCATAGTTAAGCCGGTAGTCTGCCATTGTTTCAGTGCCTTTGTCTGTAACTTATTATATATCTGCATCAGGGCGTGTGTGTGTGTGTGTGGGCGCTATTAGTTGCTTTGCTGCAAGAATAATCGCTCTAGTATTATTATTATTATTATTATTATTGTACGAAACTGTCAGGGCCCCGGCCGAAAATGGAAAAGTGGAGAAGACAGCAGCGTTCACAGACACAACTGGACACCAGCAGCAGCAGCAACAACAACAACGCGAACAGCAGCAGCAGCAACAACAACTGCAGTTAAACTGCTTTGAGTATTTGGGTGTTTAGGGGATTTCACAGCGCTGTTCTACAAGCGGTGATTAAGAGCGAGGGTGGTATGAAAGGCAGGCAGTGAAGTGAACAGAAATGTTAGGGGTTCCAATCCATAAATCGAGGAGATCAGTCTATGTGTGCAAGGACCCTATGTGCGGCTGAGTCCTTGGTGTGGTCAAAGACGAGGGATATGGTTTACCTCAGAAGACAAGGTCGGTTTCAGGGACCAAAAACCCTGTACAATTATCACGGGATGTGCAAAATAGTAGCGTGGATCAACATAGAGTCAAGGTTCATTAGCCTTCTATAATGGCGGCAACAGCTACTGTTCACAAGACTGGCGATCCAGGTTCAACTCACCAGCTCTCTCCGTTTCCGAGACCATGGTTGGCACACACACACACAGACACAATTTTCAAGTGGAGGGTGGATGCATCCGATGATGAGCTGTTGCTGAGGAATCTTGCTACTGACTGCACACGATTTTCTCCTTGAACTTCAAGTAGAAGTGTTCGTGCGATCTCCCAATGCTTTTATTGCGTCATCATGTAACACTTTGTATTGGTATGCGTGTGGTCAATGACGTCAAGGTTTTCAAGGTTGGCATATTACCATTTGTCTGGTGTCATCAAGAGACGTCATTTTACACCACTCGCCAGTGCAAACTTTCAGTGAGTTAACTACGGGTGAGTGAGTGAGTGAGTTTTTAGGGCTTAAAGCCGCGCAAGCCACAAAGACTAATTCGCGGCTGAGTGTGCCTGCACTACATGAAAAAAACAAAAATGTAACGTTGGACAAAGGATGCAAACTGGTCTACGGGGCAATATAAACCTAGGACATGCAGGAGACGCTGCACATTCATGCTAATTTCTCGAACTCCCGATTACAAAAAAGCGTAGAAAACAAATAGCAATTACAACTGGGTAAAACAAAGATAAATACTAAGCGCATATACAGCAAATATTGCAACTTATCATCTCCTAGGCGCAATAAACCAGTTCGCAGCATATGCCCAACATCACTTATTCCTAACCACTGGTAGTGCAGACGTGAGTGAGAGGTTGAAAAGAAGAAATATAGATGAAAGGGCCGAACTTAGAAATCAGCTGAGAGATGAGAGGAAGGACAGAGCGGCTAAATTCGGGAGGTTTTAAAGAGAAAGATACAGGTGAATGGGCTGGTGAGGGATAGACAGAGAGGTAGGAAGGAAAATTCCTTAGTTGCCAATGAAGACAACATGCCTGGGAGGCAGTTGAAGAACAGACCGCTCCAACACGGAACCTCCCCGCCGTGAGGCGGTTCGGGAAAACAACGCACCAGAGAGGGGTGCGTTGTGAAGGTCTTCAACGTGACAGGTGTTCAGCAGCACCAGCAGGGCGCTGCGAACAAAGCCCGCCAGGCTGAAGACCAGGTGGGGGGAATCCAGTGAAGTCGGCCTTCAGGAATGACCCTCAGATGTCTCACTGGACCAAGGGTCAGCAGACACCCGCTTACTGACCTCCCCCCGGAGGAGATTTTAAGAGAGCAAAAGACAGGTGAATGGACCGATGGAGGCAGAAATAAGAGTAAAGAAAGAGCAAAAGGGGTGGGCAAGCTTGGCGAAATCAGCCCCGCCGCGTGAAGGCGAGCCCATGGGGCCTAACTACGGGTGCTTAACGTCCGAAAATAGTAAGGAAACAGAGAGCGAAAGTGTGTGTTATGACTTTCCATAACCCACTCAGTAACACACTCCTGTTACGTCATCAGTCAAAGACGCGCAGAAAGTGCGTCATTTCAAACATTTGAAACTCATACGTCACGGCCGGTGCATAGTAATTTGTTCACTTTTGGAGGTGAAATATTATCTTGCTTGAATCACGTAAAAAAATGATCGCACAGAAAATTCTCTGCGAAGTATTTGCCAGTGCACTTTTGAATGTCAGTACATGAGCACATGCTTTGAATGATATTGTTCTTAACATCAAGCACTTTCAGCTGCCCCACCCATCATTTCCTCAGAAGTCATTGCGCAGAATTTTGAGGGGTACAAAAGTCACTAGTCACCCTACCAGAAAATAAAATATCGCAGAAAATGTATGCCACTAGAGCAGTAGAGGCAAGAGTCTGAATGCTCGTGGTACAAACTTCGAATTGACCACAAACTTCTGTCCCTTGTGTTCTCCTGTGTCCATGGAAAGTCCCCACAGTATCTCTCTGAGCTCATCCCTTCATATACGCCATCCCGTACTCTTCGTTCCTCATCTCAGTCCCGCCTGTCCATTCCTGGGTTTCACGATAACACCACCAAGAAGCGCTTTGGAGCTCGCTCCTTCAAGTGCTCTGCTCCTGCTCTGTGGAACGCTCTGCCACCTTCCCTGAAATCCAGCACCTCCACCGAATCCTTCAGGAGCCACCTGAAGACCTATCTCTTCTCAAAGTTCTGATGCGGACTCACCCCCCACCCCCACCCCCCTGCAGACTCCACCCCCTTCTCCTGTTTTTTTTTTTTTTTTTTTGTTAAAACTTGTCATCCCCCCCCCCCCCCCCCGCGCTACGAGCATGCTGGGCATGGAGTTTTCAGCGCGTTACAAGACACCACCATCATCATCATCATCATCATCATCATCATCATCATCATCATATAAACAGCTTACATGAGTAGTTCTCATGGTTTAAAGAAGCCACGAGATGGAGGCTCGGTAGCTACGGCAAAAATTGAAACATCTCGTTGTTGTTGTTTTTTTCGTGGTAAACCGCGAGAAGTAATCATGAACGCTCTATGTACTTACCAAAGCAAAATGACGTATTTGAAAAAAGTAGTTACCGCCAAGTTCAAGGGCACAAGACAGACAAAGGGGTACTCAATCTGTGTGTGTGTGTGTGGGGGGGGGGGGTCACCCCGATGGCCCAGAGGAAGTGGAAAAAACATAAAGGAAAATAAAATGAAAAAGGTGATAATTTTCACGATCATCATAGGCAAATGCCCGACCAAATAACCATTTCATTTGTTCACGTAACAGCATTTTCGGTGAAAATTTCTTCATATTATTTTACTCTACCGTTAAAACTATCTGAGCCAGCGCACATTGATAGGTGTAATTATGTTTGTGTGAACGGCAGACCACCAGAGACAGCGATCTCGACACATTGTGCGTTTACCTGGTGATGCTAAATTCAGCAACGACAGGTATAAGTGCCATAATTGCAGTCTGCCAGCTTCTAAAATGACACAAGCCTTGGCATCAGCATACAGTCTAACTGGTAACTGGTGCTGCTGACTGCTAGAACTGCCGCTATAACTGGTAGATAATGTGCTAGATAGGGACTGCTCCCCAACAACAGGTACATTAGGTACAGTAAAAAATGTGCTATCAATCGTTCGTCGAAATTTATCAGGAGTACATGCGATCGAAGTCTCCATAATTTATAGCTGACCGCCAGCTGACAGTTTAACTCTCTGCGTGCTGAGGGTTTTCCCACTGATGTAACGTCTGTGCTGTCTGATTGGCCACGTTGGGAGAAAAATATTTAACACGTCAAATACAAACTGTTACGTGGTGAATGTTCGAAGAGCCCGTCGTCTTTATACCGAGGTATACGGTGACAGTCATGCAAACACTCTTCGCGTAGCGAGTTGCGGAAGAAGTCTCATTCACACACAAAAAGACTCGTGAGCGCGTGGAAACGTTATAGCTGTGTGGAGTTTATTACAGCACGTCTCTGGTATCACACTGCACGCTCAAGCTTCGTACATATGAGCTTCTCTCGTGCGCACACACACACAAACATCTCAGAGCCTTTATATATGTCTCATAGCGTTCTAGCACATTCTAGACTGACCTATCACGAAGGAACCAATCAAAAGTCAGAACGTAAATCACCTCATTACTATTTTAAAACTGAGAAGAATCCAGAATTATCGAGTACCCGCCCGCCGAATCTAGGCGCTTTATATAACTGCTTCTAATCGTAAACAACCCCCAACAAAGCGATTTGCAGGAGATATCCCCGCCCCTCTTTTTATTATGTTGTTTCCATAGTAATGGAAACAACATCATAGGACGGGCTAAAATTTCCACGTTCATAGGCAAGCATCTGTGGTACAAACGCACGTCACTGCCGATCTCCCGCAGAGACGATTTTGCAAGTGTAACTCTGACAATGACGTAAGAAAACATGCGTCATCGATGCTGACATGTATGGTGAGTGCCGTCTGTGTGTATGTGTGTGTGTGAATTGTGTCCGGGCCCGTTTCTTCGAAAATACTTAACCGAATGGCTTCAAATTTGGGGTATCCAAATATATCAAAATGTTACATTAGAGGAACCAAGCGTGTGATGATTGCTTAAGTGATTTGGGAGTTATCGCCCTTTTGAGACAAGTCGGTTGTCTTTCGTTTACAGGCGTAATATTTATTTAAATCACTCAATTGTTTGGCAGTAGATAGCTTGAATACGGACTCTGAACAGAATCACTACTAGAAAATGGTCGCTCTTATAGTTTTCATGTAAACCGAGCCTGAGTTGACATTGCATGTGAACCCAGTTCAGATGCCTATTTCTCCGAAAATACTGAACCGATCGATTTCAAATTTTGGGTTTCTGAATGAATCAAGATTGTTGAATAGAAGGCCTGATCCAGGTACGATTGCACACATGGTTTTCTGGCGTTTAAAGGCGTAATATTTACCTAAACCACTCCATTTTTTTGGACATAGATAGCATGAATACGGACTCTCAACTGAGTGAATTTTGGAGGTTGTCACTTTTATACTTTTGGCGTAAGCCGTACCTGATGAAAGTGCTGGTGAACACACTTTAGATCTCAAAATCGCTCCTACTATACATAGATAATGAGCCTGGGGTGCCATAAAAAATATACAAAAAAATTAGAAAAATTCACTGCAGCCGTTGTCGTCAGTTGACTCGAAAATTTGTACTCGAAGCACATTTCCTCTACACAAGCCACACGCCTCACAAACATCGCAGAAAAGGCACACGCGCACTGACGCAAAACTGTATCAGCGTCAGTTTGCCGACGTCATGTTTGATTGACGTGATGCTGGCATTTCTTGGGGGTGTGTCGTCACTTTTCGGAAGTTCTCTATTTGTAGACGGGGAAAGCGGGAGTTTCATTGATGTAGTGAGCTTTGTTTTTCCCACTGACTCTCACTCAATAGCATAGTAGAGTGAGAGAACACCACATAGGTCTCAATGGAGCACATGCACAAACGCGGCTCGCGCAAGTCTGTGTGCGTGCGTGCGTGCGCGCGCGCGCGCGTATGTCTGTGTGTGTCTGTGTGCGCGCGCGCGCAGCAGACATAACACATAGTGAAAAAACGTTCGCCGCGCAGACTTGTCTGTTAAACACATTGAGCCGGTATAAATTCGATCGGTATAAGCAGCAACACTTCAATTTTCATGGGGCCTGTTTTTAATTGCAAGAATTGTATCCGAGTCAAAGTTATTACGTCAAATGTATTATGCGTCATCCCAATGAGGAAAACGTCATAGATTTCAAAGAAAACAACTTGACGTCTCTCTTCCAAAACCAAGATTGGTCTGACAAGCCCGGTCAGTTGTTTCCATTCAGAGAGAGAGAGAGAGAGAGAGAGAGAGTGTAGTGTGTGTGTGTGTGTGTGTGTGTGTGTGTGTGTGTGTGTGTGTGTGTGTGTGTCCTCCCGAATACATGGCATTACAAAAGAACGACCGTGACGACAGCAGGTGATTAAATGGAAACAACATATTTGGATATTTGGCTGGTGACCATCTTGTATGCCTGTATCTGGGTCAAGGCGGGTCAGCGCAAGAAGTTTTTTTCCCCACCCTTGCATCTCCTATCTTGTATCTTTAATCTACGAAAATAAGGTACCAGTTCTGCCTTTTGCGTCTCGACTATTTGCACCGCAGACACAATACTATTATCCAGGGCTCGTATGTGATAGTCGAGGTTAGGGCTTTTAGCCCCGGGTTAGAGTCTAACCTCGAGCTGAACTAGCTGTAGGGTTAAATTGTCTGTTGCTTTTTGTTTTAAATCAGGAAGGGGGCCCATTCAAGGAAGGAGCCTGAGCCGTTATAGAAGGATTTTTTCTTCCTTACTTCGCTTCCTTTTTTTAAATTTAATTTTGCTTTGGGGTTTCTTTTGTTTTAGTCTGGGTTAGGTCCGTAGCCGTGTGTTAAATTAACCTCGACTTTTACATGCGGGCCCTGATTACTAACTATCAATAGGTACAATCTGGCGGAATCAAACCAGCACCAGGCCGGTTCACACCTCTATCGAAGTCACTTGGTCTCGGAAACGTTTGGCCTGGCCACACACCGTGAGTTATCGGGGTCCCACCCCATCTTTCGTCTCCTCAAGTCTCACTTCCTGGCCACGTTTCACATCAACACACGGGCGAGACAAAGATTCTTCGGTGAAACGGGCACGTTGAACTTGGTGAGTACCTGACAGGAGTTTTAAAAAATGTGAATTTCTTCTTTCCGCTCAGGCCTCAGAGGAGTTATGACAGTCTACTTTCTGTTTAGGCCAGAAAGCCACTTCATTCAAATCCACTCCCGTCACCCTTGCCTCGCTTGTGCGCAAAAAGTCCCACGTTCACTGGCAGCTTGCCTCCTCTTGCAACCCCCTGGCATGCACCTTGCCCTACCAAATAAAAAAAATCACGAAAATCACGGTTTGTCGTGACCACAAACTAGCACACTCGCAAAGCAGGGCCTTTCAAAGAAACAGTGCATGTCCCCCCCCCCCTCCCCCCCCCCCCGCTCAGTCTATGTCCTTACGCCTGTGTGTGTGTGTGTGTGTGTGTGTGTGTGTGTGTGTGTGTGTGTGTGTGTGTGTGTGTGTGTGTGTTACAGGTACTGAACATTGGCGGTGACAACGTGCTAAAGTATGGTCCCGAGCGTTTCGCCGGCTGGCGGCTGGACGTGGAAGGGACGCTACCAAAGGCTCTGGAGGTGTGTTGGACAAACACGTCCTGCCCAACTTCTACTACAGGGACGACGGGCTTCTGGTCTATAACACCATCAAGGTGCTTGAAATAATAGCAGTGTCTCCTATCTCAAACTCTAATTTGCGCAACCAGCACACTACAGCTATGAAGGAAAGTGATCTGCGCACATAAACCAGTCAGATGAATAAAGTCAGAACATCAGTTAGGTCTGGGTCAGTATAATATTGAGCACGCTGTTTGCTCTACTTAAGGGCGGATAGCCGTGACTTTTAATACTCAGATCGTGACTTCGATCACCGGTTGGAGCCAAATATTTGTGCTGGCCGCGTATTTGGTATCACCCATTCGGATGGAAAAGGACGATATAAACCCCAACATCCACCCACCCAGATGTTTCACCAGGGTTAAGGTCGTAATGAGCGGAAAGGACGCCTTCTTTCTTGAATATTAGAGCGGAAGGCCACCTATTCTGTAGCCTTGCCGCTCGTCTGTTGTTTCAGAAATACGTCAGCGACTACGTCACGCTGTACTACAAGGACGACAACAGCCTGCTGGCAGATCCCGAGATCCAGACGTGGGCACAAAAACTGGCACAGTCACGTGACCAAGGGGGCTACGGTCTACGGGGATTGCCGCTCACAGGGGGCAAGCTGACCTCACGCGACGACCTCGTGCTCGTGCTTACGTCAGCCATGTTCACGAGCAGCGCGCAGCACGGAGCTCTCGGCTCGTCCCAGTTCGACCAGATCGGTTATCTGCCCAACTACTCTTCCCTGTTGAACGGCCAGCCGCCAAGGGACAAGACTCCGCGTCAAGAGAGCGACATCGTGCAGCAGATGCCGGGCAGGGACGTCTTTCTTAAGGGCATGGGCTTCATCTCGGTCCTCAGCCTGCGAGCAGTGCCCCCTCTCGGCGCCCCTCTAGGGTCCTTCATCGTCGACCCCGCTGCTGTGGCGTTGGGCGAACGATTCCGAGAGGACCTTCGGGACATCGAGAAGGTCATGGTCGCTGCGAACAGGCACCGGGCTGTCCACTACGACTACCTCTACCCATCCAATATCCCCAACTCCATCGCCCATTAGGGTCGGTGGCAGTAGCTATTATGGCGGTTCAGACGGAGATCAGCCTGTCTAGATTTGTTGACTGATTTCCTAGAGTTGCATAATAAACTGTTCAACGTCTGTTGTTTCGGATTTTGATGATTAAGCCAAGTGCAATGTCACTGAAGTTTGCTGAAGCTAGAGTCTGTTGTCGTGAAACTTGCAAATCGCATTTATCTAGAACCAAAAACACCTACAAACCAAATGAAGAGTACACACAGTCTCACGTAACTATCACCACCAACACACACACACACACACACACACACACACAAACACACACACACACACACACACACACACACACACACCTGGCAGAAAAGTGAATTGTGACCTACTCCAGCAACTGGTGAGGATGTTTGACAATTCGCACTTATCGCAAGACGCTATCCTGAAATACACGTTTTCCGTCACTCTCTCTCTCTCTCCCTCTCTCTCTCTCTCTCTCTCTCTCTCTCTCTGTGTGTGTGTGTGTGTGTGTGTGTGTGTGTGTGTGTGTGTGTGTGTGTGTGTTCTCCAAAACTGTACCTCTCTTTTCTCTTACACCCCTAGTTCTGAAAAAAAAAAAAAAAAAAAGCAAACAGCCGCACCGAAGCCTGAAATTCATCCGCTGTTTCCGGAAATGCTGAAAGAGGCTGTCTGCAAGTAGGCCAAGAGCAAATCGATAACGGTACAGAATCAAGCGAGGCGGGATGAACTTCGCCATGACGCCGCCCTGTGAAGCATTTTCCAATTCCAGTGTTTGGTCTGCAGCAATGCCAGAGCCGCTGAAACCTAGCTGTACAGTACAGACGACAGTCACCGGCCATGCGTCTATTGGAATTGTTCCAGCCACGCCGTCCTCAAGTGAACCACCTGCCTTGACTGTGCTGTGTGTGGTGCTGTAATCTTCAGCTCCGCCAGTCATTCTCGCATCGACCTGTACCGCCGCGGCTCTGGCTCGTCAGTTTCACTCATTCAAATCTGTAACGTCTGCTTCTTCATAAAAGACGCACTTGTGTGACTCTGTAGTTGTGTGTGGGTGTGAGATGGGGTGAAAATTGGACAGGACCGCTGTTTCGTGACTCGGTGCAGTATTTTGGGACAAGAACGGAAACGCAGAGCGTGTGCCGGGATCGATGGAACCCATGATTTGTGGTGTCTGAGAAGAGGAATATCTCACGCCTTTTTGCCGTTTGGCCGCGCGCCAAGCTGGTGGCTCAGGGTGATGCAACGGTAAGGACAAACCGCACGATTGTTGTGTCGCGTGTGTACCTACGTTCTTTGACGTGCTGGGTTTGGCGGGATTACGTTATCGTATTCATGGTGACACTATAGCTCAGTTGGTATAGATGGTATATTTCACACCCTCTGACCCCTGGGGGCAAACTAAACCACAGCATGTACACTCAGTATAATCTGCCTCCTAGTGTCAGATTTAGGGATAGGGTTAGGCATATAGCGTTTGGGTAGAGTCGTGTAGATGATGCCATTGCTATGCTAAAGCGGTGGTCTAGTAAATAATTAGCGCGTCGGACTTAGCCGCTGCCCTACTGAACGGCCGTCACCAATGTGACGGCGATGAAGCGTGGGTTCGATCCCAGGTCGAGCTTGTGGTTTGTGATACCGGTTTTCGCTGCACATCTGTGGTTTCTCTCCGTGTAATCCGGCTTTCCTCGCTCAGCAAATTCACAAATAGAATAGGTAGACTGAATGGACATGCACCGCGGCGACGCGACCGTAATTTCCCGAAAGGGACCAAAGGAAAAAAATTCCACAAAAAACCCGATCGGAGCACATTTATACGAGGTGTTATGGGCCCCATAGGGCGAACTCTACCACTGCAGAATCACCACTGGCTCCAACGCAGTGTCACCACTGGTACGACCGCCGTGTCACCACTGGTACGACCGCAGTGTCACCACTGGTACGACCGCCGTGTCACCACTGGTACGACCGCAGTGTCACCACTGGTACGACCGCCGTGTCACCACTGGTACGACCGCAGTGTCACCACTGGTACGACCGCCGTGACATCACTGGTACGACCGCAGTGTCACCACTAGTACGACCGCCGTGTCACCACTGGTACGACCGCCGTGTCACCACTGGTACGACCACCGTGTGGACACTGGTACCACCGCAGTGTCACCACTGTTACCAACGCAGTTTCAGTATAGGTCATAGATGAGTACTTTTTGGAAGTCAGGTGCCGAAAACCGTCACGCAAAATATAGGGGCTCAATAATAATGATAATAAATATGGTAAAATGAAATGCTAAGCAAATCGCGTGAAACAGTTTGTTAAACAAGCCGACATGCACGGCAACAAAATACAGGGCTCTGTTTAATATTTTATTTCCCTGTTGCTGTCCTAACCTCACTAGTTAATTGCACGTTATTTTTTCCATGGCTCACTCTCGGAGAGATAATCAATACATGAATGCACGGCGCCGACTTCAAAACAAAGTGGGTATAATTGCAGGCATTCAACAAGGGAAGCCAGCTAGGCTGTTCAGCGATCTGCAACGCAATTTCAGTGACTGGTGCAGAGAAAGCAGTCATTGAGATATGGTTCCGAGTGTTTTCGTGTGTTCGGCACCACGACAAGATCTCGATGTATAGAAACATCGAAGTCGAAGTTGAAGTCAAAATTTGTATTGATATTTGCACGACGGCCATCATCACCAGGTGAGAGGTGGTATAGTGAACAGGCAATGAAACAGTGGTCGAGGTAGAACGGTATATATACGAGAAAGGAAAGATCTCGTATAGGAAAGATCTAGACTGCCAGTAAGGTGCAGGAATTCTGTCACATACAGGTTCTCAATGTAAGTTGCAACGGTTTTAAATATATTTGGGCGTATTTCCTTGTAACTGTGACACTCAGTGTGTGTGTGTGTGTGTGTGTGTGTGACACTCAGTGTGTGTGTGTGTGTGTGTGTGTGTGACACTCAGTGTGTGTGTGACACTCAGTGTGTGTGTGTGTGTGTGTGTGTGTGTGTGTGTGTGTGTGTGACAGTGTGTGTGTGTGTGTGTGTGTGTGTGACACTCAGTGTGTGTGTGACAGTGTGTGTGTGTGTGTGTGTGTGTGTGTGTGTGTGTGTGTGTGTGTGTGTGACACTCAATGTGTGTGTATGTGTGTGTGTGTGTGTGTGTGTGTGTGACACTCAACTGATGTGTGTGTGTGTGTGTGTCGGTGTGTGTGTGTGTGTGTGTGTGTGTGTGTGTGTGTGTGTGTGTAAACGTTCGTCCTACAAGTACACCCAGAAGCGGCTGACGCTACTCTGACTTATCATGACTACTTGAGCTAATGTCTTTGTCAACATGTCTAAACCAAGTGCGTCTGATTCCGTGTAGCCGCCGCTAGATGTGTACCACCACACCTCGCCCACACGAGGTCATAACCACTGGAGCGTGTCGACGGGGCGTTCCTTTATGAAACGGTGCCACAGCTGACTAAACCGACTGACATGCCTTCAGACGCGGGTACAGGTGTAGGCAGCAAACGGCGGAGTAAAGACATGGAGTGGGAACTATCTACCTTCCTCCCTGCTGAGAGTAAGTACCACAATAGCCTACCTTTGTATCTTAATGTGCGACATGTTGAGGTGTTTCCTGTTACTGTTGTCTTGTTGGGTTTCCTCTTACCGATGAGTGTATCAGTTCAGTTTGCAAGTCGACATAACAGTTTGTCCACTGGCAGGGTCTGGATCGGGTACACAGGTACACGCACACTACACCCGGACTGACAATGACTGTCACGGTCATGACATAGTTTGTGAAAAGGGAAGCAGTCTTTATGTCTTGGGTATCAACGTCAAGTCAAACTGTGTACGTCGACTCTTTTGTGTGTTTGTGTTTTTACCTGAAGTGTTGTTCTTAAATGATGCATGTACATGTGTGTGTGTGTGTGTGTGTGTGTGTGTGGTCGGAAGGCAACGCTGCAGCGCACGATTAGAGGTTGCTAACGGTGAGATACCACTTTTGTTCTCAAGTTCTGTCTGCAGAAAGAATCCCCCCCCCCTCTCTCTCTCCCGCCCTCCCCGCGTCTCTCTCTCTCTCTCTCTCTTTCTCTCTGTGGTATTCCAAGCACTGACAACGTTTCACTTCGGGTGCGAGCAGGCTTAACAACCACTACCCCAACACCAATTAACCTTTGTACAACCGCTGCGTTATTTGTATTTCCTCCCCAGGGTTCTGTTTCCGATATCCATTGACATTTGACAACCCAGGATGCTATGACCGTACTAGTACCCCATGCCGTTAGACACGAACAATCACACCACATTCTATTGATAAGGACCAATGCTTGTGTTTGAACGAAATGTCACAGTGCTTACGTGACATATCCCACCCGGTCAGTGTATTGTCACAGTGCTTACGTGACATATCCCACCCGGCCAGTGTTAAACATCAAGATGACCACGTCACAACAGTCATTTGCAGCCTAACAATTGAAGACAGTTAAATGTGCCTTTGGTCCCAAGAGGCATGAAAAAGGGACTTTCTGAAGAAGGGTGGGTGGGATGGGTGTTTGGGAGTTTAACGTCCTTTTCCCCCACGCGTGGGTGATATCAGAGACGGGGCAGCGAGAAAAAGGCCAGCACAAATATTTGGCCCCAGCCGGGATTCGAACTCTCGACGTGAGCAGCATGCAAAAGGAGACTTTCTGAAGAAGACGGCAACTCTATGCACTGTTATCTGGATAATAGAAAGACGACTGATCACCTGATTAAAAAAACAAAACAAATCTTAGACAGGGAATTGTACAGTTTTGTCATTGGGGGCACTACCCTACAGCGTGAATGTGTTGCCACTACTGTATTGTAATACGGGTAAGAGCCCGGGTAGCTCAGGTGACTCACTGATGATTAAACAGCCGTGTGTCCGCCTGTCCAGTGTGTGGTCCGACTGTATGTATACATCAACCATTAAAGTCGTGAACTGACTCACCGTTCACTGACTTTCACGGTCAATGAACAATACGGCAAAGTGCAGTCATTGTTACAGTGACCGGCCAGGTGCACTCAGCCGAACCTCTGCGCGCTATGCCATCCCTTTGGGATGACGTGTAATACCTTCTGATTCGTCAGACTAATATAGTAAAAATATCGTCCATAGTCGTCGTGGTCATTATCGAAATGAAGTCACTCTGCAATTCAGTGGGGTGAGCGGTGGTAGCGCGTCGGACTTAGCCACTGCGCTGCTGAACGGCCGTCACGGCGATGAAGTCTGGGTTCGAGCCCAGGTCGAGCTTGTGATATGACATTGTAATACCGGTTTTTCCTGGCAACCGGGCTGCTCACTGGGGGTTTCTCTCCGGGTTGTCCGGCTTTCCTTCCCCAGTAAAAAAGAAAAAAGAAAAATAGGATAGGTATTGGGCGGCACTGCACCGCGGCGACGCGCTACCCCCAGAAGCAGCCCGAATTTCCCGAAAGGGACAGTAAAGTAGTCAAAAAAATTGTCATTGTAGGTATTTTGGTTATAAGAGAAATGTGTATTTTCCTTTCTTGGCCTTGTTTGTATTTTAGACAATAACACCGAAGGACGTTACACCGAGTAACAACTTGCGGTCAAAGACTTTCTTTCCCTGGCACCTATCCGGAGAGTATGGAAATTAGGTAAAAATTTCCCAAACGGGAAAAGGCTTTTGTCCTGCGGTTGCCACCAGGGAACGACAAATTTGCACTTTTATCAATTCAGAAAAAAGAAGAAGGAAAATGTTTCCTTAAAATCGATGATGTATTACCCTCAAAGGAATACTGTCTTGTAGCCCCCTTTTACTGGCAGTGTCTGTGATGCGATTATTGTCTACTGAGTTCTGTCTTTAAAAGCCCGTTCAGTCACCGCATGGTTATCTGGCGAGAGGCTGGAAATAGTTCAGATTTTGTAGCGTTACACCCTGTATCAGAAGGTCACAGGTTCGAGTAGCAGGGGAGTCAACCTCGATGGGTGCTGTACTCACACGTTGACTCTTAACAGCCCAACCCCAACCACCCCCTGCCCACTACCTGAGAAGACTGGTTAAAAAGAAACAGCCACTGCATACCAGTAGCAGTCACTTCAAGCCACTATTACACAACAGTCGTCTTTTAAAGAAAACTGTGTTAGCTGCGGGGCACCTCTCTCTTTAGAGGGGGAGCCGGGGTGGCCGAATGGTAAAGCGTTGGACTTCCAATACACGTTTCTGAGTTCGAATCCCGGCTGGGGCCAAATATTTGTGCTGGCTTTTTCATCGTTGCCCCGTCTTTGACATCACCCTATGTGGTGGAAAAGGACGATCCAAAACACCCGCCCACCCACCCACTCACCCTCTCTTCCTCTCTTTAGAGGGTCACTTCTTCAGTTCTTGTCCAGTCCTGTATGTTTCCTGTACTCAGCCTTGCTCCGACAACACTTCCGCATCAAACACCACATAGCTAAATGGATTTGTAACCTAAAAAAAGGACATTATCTGGTTCTAGAGTTATCGCTTTCTGATCGTGCAGACATGTGTGAAGCGTTGGCCATCTGACAACCATTATTTAGTCCGCCCACAGAGCTGTCCGTCTAGTTTTGTGAATCCGCCATACTCCATATCCAACTTCCTGCCGCGGAGAGCAACCTCAAGGGAGACAAATCCTCCCCGCCCAGGAAGAACAGAGTTACACACATTAAAAAAAAAATCGATATGGTGCTGTACTCAAGGTTCATGCTGAGCAACTAATAGCGAGAGAGAAATATAAGTAGCAGTTTGCTTCCAGTGCAACACGGGTTGTGTCACTCCGACACATTCACTTCGATCTCATAGCTCTCTGATGGCTCCGCGTTATGAATTTTTAATTTCCCCCCAAGCGGAGTGGCCCGGTTTTCAAGACTATCGCAGCCATCGCTTTTACGCTGGGAGATGGCGATAAAGCCATTTACACAATGCCCAGCGTTGGCCAGCTTAACGATCGGGGGGTTTATCTCTCTAAAATTACAGCATTTCCTCAATTTAGTTTTTGTTGCATTGTCGGGGCGCGCAGTCAGTAACAGGAACACAAACAGGATCATTTTGTTGCCTTGTCGAAGCCACAAGAAATGCCATGACAGCAGCAGACGCACACACAACGTAGCCTCGGGTGGGTGGTGTGTTTGTGTGTGTTTGTGCGGGGGTTGGGGGGTGGGGAGCTAAATCAAATGGATGCAGATTTGTTATCATGAAAATCAATTATGACTGTAAGTCTCTGTCTGTTTCTGTCTGTCTGCCTGTCTCTCTGCCTCTACCGTTGTTAAATATACATGTAGTTTCATTGATTCTCTGTTTGTCTGTCTGTTTGTCTGTCTGTCTGTCTGTCTGTCTCTGTCTGTCTCTGTCTCTCTCTCTCATGGGAAGGGACGTTAAATATAGTTTCATTGATTCTCTGTCTGTCTGTCTCTCGTGAAACTCCCAAACATTCACACCCTCTCTCTCTCTCTCTCTCTCTCTCTCTATCACAGCTTGGAACGGTGTGTCATGTGGCTATCTCTGCTGTGTGACAGACAATCATCCACAGTTAGACAACGCGAGTTGCACGTGTCACACGCCTCATCGTGTCCTGTTGACTTTGTATGCATGGTCAACCTTTACAAGATTATAGCGGGTGGGTGGGTGTTTTGGGATTAATTGTGTAAGGGTGATACCGAAGACAGGGAACCGAGGAAAAGGCCAGAACAAATATTTGGCCCCAGTCGGGATTCGAACTCTCGACCCGAGCATTGAAAGTCCAACGTTTTACCATTCAGCTATCCCGGCTCCCCTACAAGATTATAGAAATTCCTGCACGACAATCCGAACACGTCTGCACGACCACTCAGTTACTGGTTCGTACTCCGTGTGTTAGTGCACTCTGCTTAACACTACTGTGTAAGTGTCGTAGGGTCTGTGTGGATTACTACGACTACGACTACTACTACTATTACTTATACGGCGCCTATCGCAGGGGACCGGACTCTAGGCGCCTTACAATCTAAACAAGGAGTAAAAACATAAAACAACACATTCTCTCAACGTACACTACGCAAGAACGACTAAAAAAAAAAGTAAAAGAGCACGGATCAAGAACAGATAACACAAGTAAAATGATAAAGGACATGCAGAGACAATTAAAACCCAAGAACCAAGATTACTCTTACTGTTGTGTCTTCACCCGCAGCTCTTGGCCACACAGCCCGCTTCCACTGTGACGTCATCACCATCTAGTCTCAGCCACCGTTTGGAAAATTGGCGGAAAAGGGTCATTTATCTCCCGGTGTCCTTTTCCATGTCTTTGGCAATACAGATATCTAAGCTGCTATGAAATCTGTAAACAAGTTACAACACGATAAATATGTACAACTATACCGACGATAATCAAACCAGGATCCCGAATCCCGGGAACTACTTTGCGGATGTGATCGGCAATTGTTGACGTAGTGCTTCGGTTCTAGTTCGGTTGCTTCGCGCGGCGGAGAGGTTTTGGCTGCCTACGAGTCATGCTCGCAGTGCACTGCTAGGAGACGGATCGACTTACTTGCGTGTAGTGATTATCAACTGTGGCAGATACGATACGATACGATACGATACGATACGATATGGTTTATTCGGTATAGGCTGTCGGCCCATTCGAATTGGGGAAGGTGGGGGAAAGGGATGTACAACATTGCCGATGTAGTCAACATGTACAACAACATTGTCATTTACACCGCGTTATGGTAATCCATATAACCTAAACAGGAAATACTCATATAAGCTTCCCGACAAACAAAGCGACCGGCAATGAAGTTGAGCGAGCGAACTCTTAATCACAGACACAAATCCATTTTGAAAACACACACACACACACACACACACACACACACACACACACACACACACACACACACACACACACACACACACACAAGTATACCATGCTTTTCGAACTTGACAGCCATTCACCGCTTTCAAGAACTTTCGTAAACACCATAATTTTGCGAAAATCTCACCTACACAGCACTCAGCCAAGCAACAGACCGAATGTATGAGCATCGTTGCAGCACTGAGATGGACGCGTTACGACTGTCCATTAACACTTACTGACCCGCCCCGATGCTCACTTTCCTATCTCGGGACGCAAGAGCGGCAGATGGAGCCAGTATAGAGTGATAGTGAGACACACTCACGGGAATTAGTTTCTCGGTTTGTGGACTCTGATGAATGTCCCAGAAGGTGTTCTGACGCTACGCAGGCGCTGTGTGTGACTGGACGGTCGCCAGATCCAGCGGTATTTAAGGTTGCGGTTTACCATTGATACTGTGAACAGTAAAGACTACGTTCTTGTACCTTGCATACTTTCAAGCGCAGTTTATAGGGATGAGTGTTCTCGGCTCAGGCCTCAATAACTGTTTTCGTGTAAGCAACCCTCTAAATATCAATAAAGCTGAATTCATTGTGGGGACAAAACAGTTCAAACATAAAAGCGACAATCGGCTGATGCGAAAATGTTATTTATTCAAACTAGTGACGATTGTTATTGATGGAATGTCATAGCAAATATTGGATAAAACCAGGAATGAAAGCAAAGGGATTAAAAGCTTTGCATGGCCGTGATAATGGCAAATTTGAGCTGGAAAATTCTGCAAACAAAGCGACCTCTAGCTAAGGGGGACTACTACTGCTACTCGCGTCGTCTGCTAGAGCGTTAGGGAAGAGAAAGCTCTTACACAAAATTAATTATTTGTCAACAATTTTCTTTTCCTTTTTTTTAAAAATCAAAGTGACCACTTCAAAATTACCAGACTTCACTCAAACATTGGAAAAGTTTCGCATGTGAGTGCGCATGTACGACCGAAATAGGTTACCATAGTGATGTGAAGTGCTCTGAATGCAACACGACTACGTCTTGTGGCCTAGCGCGCATGAACCGACACGGCCAATGATTGACAGCAACACTGTCACGGACGCCTGACTTTCGTTTCGCATTGCGCCTTCTGTTGGCTTGGTGCCAGTCTCAGAGATGCTGTAACTGTGGAGATATCTATGTTGGGCACACAGCTGAGGACGATTTTATATTTAGGCATGTTTAGTAGGACTTCGTAAGAGGACTTCGTAAGAGGACTTCGCTTAGCAGCGTAACCCATTTACATGTAAATTAGGCACGTTAAGGGTACCATATGCTAATAGGGGAGCCGGGGTGGCCGAATGGTAGACCGTTGGACTTCTAATGCTCGGGTTGTGAGTTCGTATCCCGGCTGGAGCCAAATATTTGTGCTGGCTTTTTCATCGTTGCCCCGTCTTTGATATCACCCGTATGTGGTGGAAAAGGACGTTAAACCCCAAGACACCCAGGAGGCCACAACCTTAAGATGTCCGGCGTCGCTTTCTCATGTCTGTGTCCGGTCCCAGTGTTAGTTGGACAGTAACTCTCGCTTGTGATCAAATTTACACACTAATCCGGCCATGGAACGTGAACTTTACTACACGTAGACTCGCTACCGGACTCTACGGAAACAACTTCTCCAATACAAGTCGCCATCAGCATAGGATTTTGCCTCTCAGTTGGCGCCAAAACAACAGTGACAAATGCTAGTGATAAATACTACAGAGATAAGTACTACAGTGATAAATGCTGTAGTGATAAATGCTGTAGTGATAAATGCTATAGTGATAAATGTTGTGATAAATGCTGTAGTTGTTGTGGTCTCGCTTTCCTGTGTTTGCTGCGCGTGTCGTGACAGAGAGGATAACGTCCCGGACCTGTCCCTTGGCGGAACACCGCCGCCGCCTATCCAACTAACCTGGAAACGTCATGGAATGATGCATCATACGTGCGCTGTGACTTTTGCTTGGTGGCTGGAACTGCATGCACAGTCCACGTTGAAAGTCTTCAGGCATTGCAAGTATCGGGGACATCGCTTGCATCGGAATATCGTGGATACCACTCTCATGGGAACATCGCTTGCATGTGAATATTTCTCGTATCGGAATATCGTGAATACTACTTTCACTTGATCGGAAAAAAAAACCCACTTACATCGAAATATCGCTTACGTCGAAATATCGCTTACATCGGAACATCGCTTGCATAGGAATATCGTTATTACCACTTTCATAGGAACATCGCTTGGTTGGAATATCGCTTACATCGGAACATCGCTTTCATCGGAATATCGTGAATACCACTTTCATAGGAACATCACTTGATCGGAATATCTTGGACCAGAACCTCGTGAATATTCTTTGGATCGAAATATCGCCTGCATTGGGACATCGTTTACATCGGAACATCGCTTCCATCGGAACATCGTTGACATCAGAAAATCGTAACATCGCTTACATCGGCATATCGCTTGCACTGGAATATCGCCGGGGAGAGAGAGAGACTGGGAAGAAACTTTTGGACACCCCGGAGGACTGCAGTCTTCACCCCATTTGTCACCTGATTCTAAGCAGGGTTACAAAAGCGCCGTCATATATGAAACGTGCAGTACAGAAAATGCAGGGCTTTCAGGCTTGGCCCCTGGTGACCATCTGGAAATAACGTGCTGTGAGTGAGATGGACTGCACGCACAAGTCGTCGTAGTTCTCTCATATTAGAAGCCACAAAGTCCAGAAAACGGTTGCGATAGTCAAGTGAAGCATCCTTCTATCAGGCAAATAACTTAGAGATTCGAAAGCGGCCTTTTATTTCTCTCAGCGTCGTGACGAACATAGAAGCTTCAAGCGCCATCGAGATCTGGATTGAGCTGAACGATTTGACATTGGTGCTGTGACTGGAAAGGACATACAGTAACGATGGCCGTGATCCCTGGACTGGGCGTTCTGAATTACGAATACATCACGTTCTCTGTTCCAGGAACCTTCCGTACGTTACAATAATCCTATCAGTAATAACACACGTATTGTTATGATTCCTGCGTGTATTGTATGGCTTACGTGTTTCAGTAGCGTGCCAAATCCTCTTGAGTGTGATGTGGTTTTTGCAGGTTCAGAGTTTCTGCCGAAGGACAAGCCGATTATTCTGTGTTTTGTGGTTTGTTTTGTGATTTGTTTTATGATTTGTTTTGTGATTTGTGTTGTGTTGTGTTGTGTTGTGTTGTGTTGTGTTGTGTTGTGTTGTGTTGTGTCGTGTTGTGTTTTCTAGGCCTGTAGCTGCCGTTTGTACTTTCTCGTATTGACAGGGATAGAACGATGTGAACAATGTAACTCATGAACTATGTACATAATCAGATTTAGTATCCTTACTCCAGTTCACTTCTCGGATCATGATTTCGATTCCCAGCTTTTGTTAAACAACAACAACAAAAACAACAACAGCAGCAACAGCAGCAGCAGCAGCAACAACAACAACAACAACAACAACAACAACAACAACAACAACAACAACACACACACACACACACACACACACACACACACACACACACACACACACACACACACGAAAAAACGTACGTTGACCTTATTCCTTTTCCCCGTCTTGAAATTTTACCAGTGCGCGTTGGAAAATGATGTTGAAGCGTTTGATTAGTCTGCCCCAAGCATGTGTGTGTGTGTGTGTGTGTGTGTGTGTGTGTGTGTGTGTGTGTGTGTGTGTGTGTGTGTGTGTGTGTGTGTGTTAAGCGCCTAGAGCTCTTCAGAATAGGTGCATTATGATGATGATGATGATGATGATTCCCATAAACGACCAGCTTACACAAAGCATTATTTATCCTTCATGTTGCCAGTGTCTCGGCGGGAGCAGCGGTTTCACGAGGCGGCGTCAGCTGATGATGCCGACACCGTACGGAAACTTCTTGCCGAGGGAGTGGGCATCAACTGTCGGAACAGCGTAAGTGGCAATATTTATCGATATTCAACGGGAACCTTACGTCACCGCCCGCTGTTCTTATTGTACACAACTGACAAGCTGCGTGTAACGAATGATAGATTCGGCAGGCCTCCATGAGAAAACGGCAAAAAGCACAACGATGAGTGAGGTCGGTGTTTTTTATTTGAATATTCCAGGTTAGGACGGATATGAAAGCACTGACTGAGTCTACAGAACTGTCTACAGAACTATCAAACCTATTAATTGTTTCAATGGACGTCTCCACTCCTGTCAATCAAAAAGATCAAGCCCCCAGAATTCAGCCAAATGCGTCCGGCGGCATAATGAGCACAATGAGGGAAGCACGTGTAATTTGATAGGACTGAAACATGAAACGAAAGCAGAAGGTCCATTGACGTCATTTGAGGAAAAAGACCATTGCGTCATCAATTTCAGTCTATTTCATCTTGAAGTCACCTTTTTCTCCATAAAATGACGCCATGCATGTACTGTGTTTTGCCAATACACGGCACAGTAATGGTGCGGGGCTTTGACCTCGGCGCTTGCCGGGTGGAGTCGTCTATTATCAATCCCAGAGGCGCCGTGCGCTGCATACTTTCTGCATAGGTGTTTCTGCAGCGCCATACACATTGCCAAACACCGGCAAACCTCTCGTTTCCACAAATACTGTCAGTATTGATTCCTACACCCTCTTGCATGGAGGAGATGAAATTTCCAAACGTTACCTCCAAACATCTCTACCTTCGGAGACAGTACCTCTAAAATCACAGCTACGCCTACGATTACAATGAATAGTTTTGTCAGTGAAGTCACGCGAGAAGTGGCCCCGAGATCACGGCATCAGCAGACACTTTCGTGTTTTCATCCTTCCCGTAGAAGACGTTTGTTAATTTGGTCTTGCGTGCGTCACGCTAGCAAGATATCACCGCTGATTACCCGCGGTGTCAAGCGCAGTCGTGCGCCTTCGCCGACTGGATGTTTTCTCACAGCACTGTGGGCAGCAGAGAGTGGCAAATCTACTTTGTCAATCACCTTGGTGTCACACCTTGATCGAAGCCATGTACTCACGCACATATATGCATTCACACACACACACACACACACACACACACACACACACACACACACACACACACACACACACACACAGAGGACTTTGTTGTCTTATATTACGGTAAACACAATATCGTGCAAAAGAACACTTTGCTATGGACACAGTCAGGTTACCACGTCGCCTCTGCACAGACTCGACGTCCGCTTGCAGTCATAGCATACATAGTAAATCAGCATATTGTAAAGTTTTGACAGAACACACACACACACACACACACACACACACACACACACACACACACACACACACACACACACAACCAACTAGCCCATTAAACAATTTCTTTGTTCCCTTTAGTAAATATTTTTCCTTCTCCCATCAGTTGGACAGGACAGCGCTTCACTGCGCAGCCGCATGTGGTCACGTGGCTGTTACCGAGGCGCTTATAGAACGTGGGGCTGACCTTGAGGCCAAGGACAAGGTGAGTGCAGACAAGGGCATGAGTAATTTGTGTGATGTACAATTTGAGTTATGATGGAAACTTTGATAAACACGGGTTTTGTCGAAGTTCTCATGTGTAAACCACCATGATTTGCAAATTTTGTTCCAGACAACTACAGGTAGCAGTAGAACTAGTAGTGGCAGTGCGGTAGTACACGTGGTGGTAGGAGCAGAAGTAGTGGTGGTGGTAGTAGCAGTAGTAGTACACGTAATGGTGGTGATGGTGGTGGTAGTAGTATTAGTGGTGGTAGTAGTAGTGATGGTGGTAGTAGCAGAAGTAGTAGTAGTATCAGAAGTAGCAATAATAGTACACGTAGTAGTAGCAGTAGTAGTAGTCAGTAGTAGTACACGTAGTGGTAGTAGTAGTAGTAGTACACGTTTGTGATAGAAGCAGAAGTAGTAGTAATAGCAGTAGCAGTAATAGTAGTACACGTAGTAGTAGTAGTAGTAGTAGTAGAAGTGGTAGTAGCAGAAGAAGTAGTAGCAGAAGAAGTAGTACACGTAGTGGTGGTTGCAGAAGTAGTAGTAGCAGTACACGTAGTAGATTTGCGTGTCATAGTTTTGACAACTAATAACCTCACTATTTCTGTGGCTGTATTACATTTCCATCCGTTAACGACCGCATCATTGTTTTATTTCAGTATGGCATGCGCCCAGTGCTGTGGGCCGCCTGGTTTGGGCACCTGGAAGTGTTAAAACTTCTGGTGAACGCTGGTGCCTGCAAGTACAGCACGAACAAGGTCAGTCTTAACAATGCAGACAGCTCGAATATTGTCTTTTTTTCCATAGTCATAATTACACCCTTGTCCATGCATGCTACAAGAACTCAATCCAAAAACAAACGCTTTCCTACACAGTGTCTTTCAGGATTATAGGCCGTAGGCTCTTTCCAATTAGCGACTCCACTCCTGTCAATCCGAAAAGTGTCGAGCCCCCAAGAATTCAGCCAATCGCGTCCCGCGGTATAATGAGCACAACACATGGCATGGTCGTTCAAACGTTTTGCCCGACACTACAAGGGAAGCACGTGTAGTTTGATATTACTGAAACATGGAAAGAAAGTCCATTGACATTATTTGAGGAAAGAGACCATTACGTCAATCTCTTTCATCTCTGTTTTTTTTTCCGTACAGTGACGTCATGGTCGTACTGTGTTTTGCTAAAACACGAAACAGTAAAGGGGCGGGGCTTTGGCCTCGGGGCTTGCCGAGTGGAGTCTTCTATTGGGGCGTACATTTCTGTCAGTGTAGTCGACAAATGTAGACTAGCATTTATCATAAACACCAGGCCATGACAAGGGTTTTTTGTTTTGTTTTTTTTCTCGGGTGGTGGTGGGGAGGGGGTGGGAGTGGGGGGAGGGGGTGGGAGTTGGGGAAGGGCCTTTAACTTCATTTGGTCCGGGGGTGGGGGTGGGGGGTGGGTGGGTGGAGGATCGGTTCGATTTCCACATGTCAAGAAAATATACCACAGTTGCTTTTAAGAACCCTTTGGTCAATGGACAGTTCTTTTGTTGTTGTTGCTTTTCTATTGTTGGTGGTGGTTGTGGTTTATGACTGAGGTAAGACCAAGTCACAAGTTATCTGGCCTGTCTAATTGACAGCAAGGAATGGGGCTGGTGCACTGTGCAGCGGCCAATAACCACCTGGACATCATCAGCTTCGTGTTCGAATCCCTGGAGCCGGATAATGTTAACGCAGGAGAGAAGGTGCTCGGTGATGTTGTGGCTGTTGTGAGTGTCTTCTTTTTCTTTGTTGTTACGGCTGAAGGGGTCAGTTTTGCCGTATTTTGTTTCTTGTTTTCCATTTGTCCCAAATCACCCGCCCTCCACCCCCTCCCTCCGCCTTGTCATCCACTAGAAACTGTTCCTGGAAAAGATGGCGTAGCTTGTTATGTCCCTCAGTCTATGACAGGTGGACAGAAGAAATGGAACACATGTGGATGAGCGGTGGTCTAGTAGGTAGCGCGTCGGACTTAGCCGCTGCGCCACTTAACGGCCGTCACCGCGGTAACGGCGATGAAGCGTGGGTTCGAGCCCAGGTCGAGCTTGTGATATGTGATACAGAGTTTTCCTGGCTACCAGGATGCTCATCGGGGGTTTCTCTCCGGGTTATCCAGCTTTCCTCCCCCAGCAAAATTAAATAATAGGATAGGTATTGGGTAGCATTGCACCCCGGCGACGCGCTTCCCCATGGGGAAGTAGCCCAAAATTACCGAAAGGGATAATAATATAGTTTTACAAAAAGCATAACAGGGCGAAATTGACCCCTTCATCCTGATTGTTGTTTTACCAGAACATTTTTTTTCCAGTTAGTCAACGATGGATAGGGGTAGAGTATTTAGGCAAACTTCTACCCTTCAGTACGACTGTTAAATATATTGTCTTCTCACCCTTACTCTGCATGTCTGTTTTCCACGAAACGTGTTTGTTGACATGTTTTCTGCGGACGGAGTTGTCTTGTTATGATTCACTGGTCTCAGTACGTTTCGTTAGGTTTAACTTCACGTTCGCTGTAAGGTTTGGCCTGTGGACAAAGTCATTAGGTACAAGAGCCTGTTAGGTAAAGATAAAAGAAATGTCACGCACGAAAAATACCATCAGTTTAAAAGCAGAGAATTTGGTAGACTGTTTAGATGCCAGACTATATTGTCATCACGTCTAACTTAATTTTGTAGAGCCCTCCAAATATTAGAGAATTCACAATTTGTTTTCTCTGTGGTCCAAACACAGAGCGTAGTGTGGTAGACTGCCAACCCCATGCATAAAAAACTCTTTCCTCAACATCATCATCACAATCACCATCACCATCTCTCTCTCTCTCTCTCTCTCTCTCTCTCTCTCTCTCTCTCTCTCTCTGAGACTAAGAGTAATTAAATCGATATGTCCACTCCAACCTGCGATACATTCAACACGCCTCGATCCGGCATTAAGCTGACAAGCATAATCAATGGACGTTTGAATGTATTCATTTTGACCTGTGTCATCCCGGGCTTTCTGTCCGTCTCTGGAACCACTGTGTCTTTCTTGCATGCTGAGTGTTTGATTGGTCCGGTTGGTGTGAAGTAGTGCTGCATGTAGTGTATCCACTCCCTGTGAACCGGCCGTACCCGCTACCCCCAGCAACTTGTGTATAGGACCCATAGGTGGTGCTGCTTGTTTCCCTTGCTAGTCACGTGTCTTTATATACGGATCTGAGGGGAAAAAAACAACACCAACAAAGTGACGAAACGCCTTTGAAATAAAAACAACTATAAAACGCTGAAAAACATCAAACAGTTTTAAAAATTGTCCTGGCTGCTTTGAAAGCTTTAGACCAAAACATTAAAAAACGAAAACAACAACAACAACAACGAAACCACCACCACCACCACCACCACCAACAACAACAACAACCAAACTTTGACAAAAAGAAAGAAAAGCTCACCCTGCTTGTTTTGTAGGCTGTGGATTCTTATTTGCGTTGCACAAGAAGTAGCCGAAGCCCCCCCCCCCCCCCCGCACCCCCCCTCCCCCACCCTCCCTGTACACTTCTGCTTGTGACAACGCCATAGGGACATATTCCATTTCAGGTTTATCGATCGTGTTGTAGAAAGCCTCTAGCAATTCTGTCATTATTTTCATGTTTTTGAGACAGGTCCCTTATGTTACTAGACGCATGAACTGTGACGTCAGAGTGAATGCAGTAACTGCACACAAGGAAAACGCCTGAACTTCAAATGACAAATGCATGCGTGTATTTTCAAGTTGTTTTTTTCATGTCGTTGATACACAACAAAAGTTGGTGACTGCATGTTTGGGCGGATATTGAAATTGTGACCTTCGAAAACCACCTGTTTTGATGTATATTCATTTTCACATATATATTAACACGTTTTCTAAGAATCAATATTATATGACAATATGAAGCATTTTACAGTTTAAAAGAAGACATGTCAAGTCAATGATTAATAATAAAGTTATGAATAATTTGATGAATAATCATCCTGATTATGCTATAGTTTACAGATTAGAAAGTAAGTGTACAGTTTTTGCTTGGCTTCATGGATTTTGTTTCACACTTGCCAATGCTAATCTGGGCCCGCATGTAAAAGTCGGGGTTAGGGAGTTTAGCCCCGGGTTAGAGTCTAACCTCGAATTAAACTAGCTGTAGGGTTAATTTTTCTGTTGTTTTTTTTGTTTTGTTTTAAATCAGGAAGCGGGTCCGTTCCAGTAAGGTGCCTATGCCTTTATACAAGGATTGTTGTCTTTCTTTCTTCGCTTCCTTTTTTTATTTGATTTTGTTTTGGGGTTTCTTTTGTCTTAGTCTGGGTTAGGCCCGTAGCCGTGGGTTAAATTAACCTTGAGTTTTACATACGGGCCCTGCTGTCTTCTTCACCCCGATCCTCCCAAAGCACATGTAGTTTAATGTGACTGAAACGTGGAAAGTAAGCAATAAGTCCGTTGACGTCATTTGAGGTAAAGACCATTACCTCAATCTCTTCCATCTTGAATCACCCCTTCTCCCATACAGTGACGTCATGGACGTACTGTGTTTTGCCAACACACAGCAGAGTAAAAGGACGGGGCGTCGGCCTCGGGACTTGCCGAGTGGAGTCGTCCATTCCCGCCATGGTTAAAAAAAAAAAATCCGACGTCTCCCCCCCCCCCTCTCTCTCTCTCTCTCTTTCAGGCAAAAGCCCTGAAGGGGCGGAGCTTTGTCCTAGGGGCTTGCCGAGTGGAGCCGTCTATTATTCTTTATTTCCTACCCAAGTGATGTTTTTATGCTTCGACGCTTGGAACGTCTCCTCCTTGTTTTGGCGCTTGAACCACGGAAACAACGAAATTAGGTTCCCCATGCGGTTACAGTGCAAAGTGAGGAAACACAACATTGCCAGCACGTGCAACTCGACTTAAAAAACGCCTAGCTTCTGCCATAACATATTTGGCACCCGCTCCGCCGCATCCTTCACTACAATGCATTACATCCGTTTCCTCTTACATTATTTATGGAGACGATGGGTGTTAGGCAGGAGGAAGTTGGTCACGTATGTTCACATTTGTTTTCTTCAGAAATAGGTTGAAATGAAAAACAAAAACAACAGCAACAACAACGACACGAAACTGTTCATGGTGATGATGTTCACATACAATGCACAGGTCTCCAGTCTGCTTACAGAATAAGGTTTTGCTTTTAAAATGTGTGTTTGCGGTCAAAGAACACAAATGCACGAGACCTCAAAATGCCTTTATATTCCCTATTAGTCTCAGGCATCATAGTCACCCCCAAAAATGCTTCAGTCTAGAAACAAACATTACCATGCACAGACCATTCAAGGGCGCGTACCTGACAGGAATTTAAAAAAAAAATTGATTGCCTCCTTTTCGCTCAGGCTTCGCTGGAGTAATAGGAGTCTACTTTCTGTTTAGGCCAGAAAGCTACTTCACCCAAATCCACACGCGTCAGCTTTGCCTCTCTTGTGCGCAAAAAGTCCTAGCTTCACTGGCAGCTTGCCTCAGCTTGCAACCCCATGGCATGCACGCTTTTTCGTGACTACAGAAATCACTACAAACTAGCACACTGGCAAAACAAGGTTCTTCAAACAATTAATGCACATGACTCCACGCTCAATTTGTGTCCTTACGCCTGTGTGTGTGTGTGTGTGTGTGTGTGTGTGTGTGTGTGTGTGTGTGTGTGTGTGTGTGTGTGTGTGTGTGTGTGTGTGCATGTAGAACGAGCGGACAGCGTTACACCTGGCAGCAGAGGCCGGTCACCTGGAGGTGGTGGACAAGCTGTTACAGATGGGGGCCCAGGTGGCGCGCAAAGACAAGGTCGGTGATCGCAGATAACTGAAGGAGCGTCTACTATTTCTAGCATATCGTTGCAGTTCAGACTTCAGCCCGAAAAATCCATCTCAGACCTGAGGTGGCCTGCGTGTTGTCCTTAAGCCGTGTTGTGCACGAGAGAGCACGTGATTTGTCGGGCTGAACTGTACACTGATTGTACACAAAACATTTTGTTTGCGTTACGTTCTGTTTCCACACCAACCAGTGGACTCTTCCAAAGTAATCTATTTAGTAATCTTTTGGTTTACACGTAGGAGTTTTTCATATGGTAGCCAATGTAACGCAAATTTCTGTATTTCACTGATAGTAGCAAATCTGTATCTCTTAAACCCGGTATAGCTGTTTACAAGAGCCATATGAAGGCATCCATGTCTGATCTTGCACCATTGCATATTACTTCCTATTTCGGTTTATGGCACCCATGAAGTGGCCTGTATTTGACCTACTTACTGGAGAGAATGGCGCCGGCATTGAGACTTGATGATACGTGTGTTCACAGGCCGGAGCTACCGCTGTTCATCTGGCAGCAGAGAAAGGTCATGGTCACGTGGTTCGCCGTCTGCTTCTCGTGGGGGTGGAAGTGGATGACAGGGACGTGGTAAGAACAAGGAGGAATATGGCGCTGTGTGTGTGTGTGTGGGTGTGCTGGTGGTGGTGGTGGTGTGTGTGTGTGGGGGGGGGGGGGCGGGAGGGGGGGGGGGTAAGGGGTATTTGTCAGTGTGTTCGTTTCACCCTTGGGAGGTCTTCCTGCGAATGCCAGCCAAAAACATGTTGCTTTTGATAAACTGAATCGCTGTGTCCTTGTAACCTCAACCCAGGGGAGTGCAGCACAGCATGGCTTTAGTTTTGTGCTCAGTGGGCTAGGAGTGTGTAGCAGCGTGATGGCAAGCGTGATACAATGTAAATAAATCATCAGGCTTAGTATTTATCTGTTTATTTGTTTATCAATTTGTTTATTTAGTTATGTTTTTGTGATACATATAATTATAATTTTGTGTGTGTGTGTGTGTGTGTGTGTGTGTGTGTGTGTGTGTGTGTGTGTGTGTGTGTGTGTGTGTGTTAGCGCAGTAAGTCCTTTTCTGCAAGAGCCTGCGCTTTATCAGTGAAGGCGTTGATTGTTGCTAGTATCAGTATGAATTAGTAGTATCTGTCGTGTACAGGAAGGAGTGACGGCGCTGCATCTAGCTGCAGAACACGGCCACCAGGAGGCGCTGGATTTCCTCCTCGACTACAACGCCAACCCAAACTCCGAAACCATAGTGAGTAGAAATGGTTACTATATTTAAAACAAGAGGGCCTTACCGCGCTATTGGTGTTACTGTACTTAGGAATAGTTCCACCAGCCCGTCAGCGTGTTCTCTACTTTGATTTCACATTTAACTCTAATTCCAACATTTTATTATTGTAGGGACATCGAACCAAAACATGCCCGTCTCTTGGGTCTCAAATCCAAACCAGATAATGCCAGAGCGGATCTAGACAGCAGCCTATATATGCGTAATCACAGCCCCCTGACGTGATATTTTTACCTGCGCGTGCGGTGCCACAGTGAGGTTATTGTAGTGTCTGCATTGAAAGTGTCAACCCCTTGGTTTTACACTGTGTCCAATTTATTGCAATTCTGATCTCTGGAAGATTGCCGTATAGTAGAGCTTTAGATTGACACTGCTCAGGTCTTGGGTTCGAATCCTGGCTGTGAGCCAAATATTTGTGCTGGCGTTTTCCTCGTTAGCCCTTATTCGATATCAGCCGCATGTGGTGGAAAAGGACGTTAAAACCTACCCAACCAATCTCTTGTGTCTGTCTTTCAGCGAGAGTTCACTCCCTTGCACCTGGCGGCAGCTGAAGGACATGCCAGCATCTGTAGCAGTCTCATCAGAACGGGCAGCAATATCAATGCTCAAAATTTTGTGAGTTTGCTTGTAGTTTGATAAGAGGGCATTTCTGTGAAAGTGAAGGTTTAACATTGGAGTGATGTAAAGTATAGGACTGCTCCGTCCATCTATGTGTTATTCTAATTTTGAAAATGCCGTTTTAGACACAGTCGTTTCGGATGTTTGTTTGTTTGTTTGTTTTCAACGGAAAGGCTTATAAATGACAACTGTCTGCTCCGTTTTGTACCTGTCTGATTCTCTGTTCAGAGATGGGGAGCCGGGGTGGCCGAATGGTAGAGCGTTGGACTTCTAATGCTCTGGTCGTGAGTTCGTATCCCGGCTGGGGCCAAATATTTGTGCTGGCTTTTTCATCGTTGCCCCGTCTTTGATATCACCCGTATGTGGCGGAAAAGGACGTTATACCCCCAAACACCTACCTGTTCAGAGATATTTATGTCAAAGTTGAATTCCGTGTATTTTTGTTGTTGAAATATTGATGTTTGAAGACAGGATCCCCCTAGTGGTACACAGCTTTTCAAAATAACTCAACTATAATGGAAGAGGATGGCATTTCGCATTCACTTCCTCAAAATAACTAATAGCAGGAATATATCGCCATTATCGGCTCCAGTTAGAAACGATAGTGTACGCACTGCCATACAAAATGCCACGACTGTACTATAGTATGAAGGAAATCCATCGACGTGTCTTACGTGGTGGAAAAGGACGTTAAATTCCTAAACACCCACCCCTACCCACCCATCGACGTGTTATACCTCCTGTACTGGGACCAGCAATTTTCATGATGTCAGTGTTATTATTGAACGATCTTTGGCTTCATGAATTTTTCACGCCTGCTGTTTTATGTATTATTTGTTTATTTGTTTATTTATTTATTTAAAACAAGTATCGATTTCTCTGCACGCGCAGCAAGGGAACACAGCGCTCCACCTGGCGGCGGTAGGGAATCACCGAGAGGTGGCGCTGCTTCTGGTGGAAAACGAGTGTGAACTGGACCTCCCAAACTACGTGAGTAACCGATTGCTGCAGGCTGAACACCACAGATTCTCAAACCACAAAATGTCCATATTATCCCTCTACTAACCTCAGGCGTCATAGTCACCCCTAAAAATTCTTCAGTCAAGACACAAAAACTTACCATGCACAGACCATTTTAAGGGCATTCACCAGACACGAACTAAAAGGAAAATTGAATGTCTCCTTTCCGCTCAGTCCTCACTGGAGTAATGCTAGTCTACTTTCTGTTGAGTCCAGAAAACCACTTCAGCCAAATCCACTCACGTCACCTTTGCCTCTCTTATGCGCACAAAGTCCCAGCTTTACTTACAGGTTGCCTCCTCTTGCTACCCCCCCCACTCCCCCCCCCTCCCCGGCATACATCTGGCCCTACCAAATACAAAAATCACGAAAATCATGCTTTTTCGTGACAACAAAAATCACTATAAACTAGAACACTCGCAAAACAGGGTACAGTACTTCAAGCAAACACCAAACTTGACCTCACTCTGAACTTGTGTCCTTACGCCTGCAACCTCCCGGCTTGGAACTTTCCCTATTGTTGAAACATGAGTAAGAAAGTAAGCAGGTTAATGTTTAAGTAAACCGGATCCCAAAAATCAAAACTAACTTCATCATGCAACTCACACATGGAACTTGCCCCATCGTTGAAACACGAGTAAGAAAGTAAGCAGGTTAATATTTAAGTAAACCGGAGCCCAAAAATCAGAACTAGCTTCATCATGCAACTCACACATGACATGTATCCAGTTTGTTTACGTTAGTCGTATACGTACCTTCAAATGGGTTTCCAAAGACATGTTACACCTATGTGTTACAGAGGTTACAGACGGCGTTACACGTAGCAGTGGAAGCGGGGCACCTGGATGTCGTGCAGGTGTTGCTGGCGGGCGGAGCCAGTCTCGAGACCAGGGAGAAGGTTTCACAGTCTTTGCTGTTGTTTTGTTGTTGTTGTTGTTCCACAGTCTTTGTTGTTATTGTTGGTGTTGTTGTTCTGGTGGTGGTGGTGGTTCGTTTTGCATGCAGTTTGATGTGTCTGGCGTTGCTGTAGCGCAGCAAGACTGAAAACTACATCAAAACATCATACATCGTACTTAAATCTCCGCAAATTTGTGGAACAAGGTTAGGCGATTTACGGGAAAAAATACTCTTAGATGGAAAAGTCAAATAAGTAGGTTGATTGATTGATTGATTGATTGATTGATTGATTGATTGATTGATTGATTGATTGATTGATTGATTGATTGATGTGTGTTTCCAGTCTGGAAAGAGCGCCCTTCAGCTCGCGGCTCGCGGGAACCACGTAGCTATCGTGGACATGCTCATCCGGGCACAGCGTTACTATGGTATCACACGGGTAAGATAAACTCTACACCCTCCATACCACCACTGACTCGAGAAAAAAAAATCAAGTTTTCCTACTCAGCGGCTGACATGCTGACAATTAAACCTCAAACGCTCAGTCGTTGTGTTAGCCCTTCTGCTGGCTCAGTGCTAGCCTTTGAGACGCTGTCACTGTGCAGGTGTCTAAATGGTGTGATGCTAGGCACCACCAAACCAACCCAGAATGATCCGTGTGATCATAACAATCTTAATAACTGCATTGGGCCTTTGAAAGAAAATCTTTGAACCTTGACCTGACAGATTCTGATGCTGCGTGTTTATGTTATTTTTTTTATTTTTTTTTTAACCGTTGGGCAGGCTTACCTTGACATGGACGTGGGGTACGTAGACCCGGAGTTGTATTTACGTAAGCCCGCTCACCCTGGGGCCGGACCCATGAGGGAAGTGTTGTGGCGGTTAGCCACCCGACAGCTTCGTCCCAACGACTGGAAACTCCTCGCACAGCATTGGAACTTCGCGCCTGACCACATCCGGGCTATCGAACACGAATACACTGGTATGACTATCAAATGGTATTTAGTCGTCAGTTTCATTTCTCTGCAGAACCGTTGATAATTCTGTGACGAAGCAAAGAGCTTAGAGTCGTCGGAGAATTTACGAGAGACTCCTTTTTCACTCTGCGATCTGTTTCTGCTCTAGGCCAATTCACCAGCTGTCACTGGTTTGAAATTAAACAGACAGACAGACAGACAGACAGACAGACAGACAGACAGACAGACAGACAGACAGCAGCAACAGCAGCAGCAACATCAACAACAACAACAACAACTAAAAACAGAGTTCACGCTCAGACAAAACAGGCTCCTTCACTACCAGATATGAACATTCAGCTGCTGAGTGTGTGGAGGTTTGGGGTGGGGATTGGGGGGGGGGGGGGGGCGTCTGGACATTTTTTAATAATGCTCGTTCAAATTCGATAGAAGTCAAGAGTTCATGTTTTTTTCTGTTTTCCCTCGTTGTCCCATCTTTGATATCACCCGTATGTGGTGGCGAAATACGAACCAGCAAACGAACTAACCAGTCAACCAACTTTGCAGGTCCTGACAGTTACCGTGAGCACGGGTACCGCCTCTTGTCCATCTGGCTGCACGGAGTGAGGAAGGACGAGAACGTTGTCAAGCTTCTCTTTGAGGCGCTCGTGGCCATCGGCAGGCGACAGCTGGCTGGTCAGTAGCGCCTAACACTTACATGTATATCTCACTGGGGATGGCAACACTTAGATGTATTACTTACTGGGGATGGCAGCACTTAGATGTATTACTTACTGGGGATGGCAGCACTTAGATGTATTACTTACTGGGGATGGCAGCACTTAGATGTATTACTTACTGGGGATGGCAACACTTAGATGTATTACTTACTGGGGATGGCAACACTTAGATGTGTTTCTGACTGGGGATGGCAACACTTAGATGTATTACTTACTTGGGATGGCAACACTTAGATGTGTTACTTACTGGGGATGGCAACACTTAGATGTGTTACTTACTATGGATGGCAACACTTAGATGTGTTACTTACTGGGGATGGCAACACTTAGATGTGTTACTGGGGATGGCAACACTTAGATGTGTTACTTACTGGGGATGGCAACACTTAAATGTGTTACTTACTGGGGATGGCAACACTTAGATGTATTACTTACTGAGGATGGCAACACTTAGATGTGTTACTTACTGGGGATTACAACATGTAGATGTGTTACTTACTGGGGATGGCAACACCTAAATCAGTATTACTTAGAATGAGGATGGCAAGCTGGATGTACGTTGTGTCACGCGTTACATGTGCGCGGGCACTGAACTGGGTGCCACGGAGGGACCGTGACTGTTGTGTGCATATGATCAATGATGAAGAAGTAATTCTGTTTTGTCCCTTTCCAGAGCAAATCCGCAGACGCGCCAACAGGGCAGCAGCCGAGAAGGACAAAACCTGTTCCTCAGCTCCCATGATGATGTGCGCCGTCTCCTAGCAACAATCTGCCAGCGGCTGTGTACCGTGAAGTGTTCCAGCTGCTACTGTCATCATGTGTCTTTGACATCGAAATGGCCGCAGTACCGCTTGACCGTGACTGTGGAAATCTGTCAGAGTTCTGAGATATTGCTTCATACAGTGCTGTGTGGATCACGGCATTTTTGAAGTTCTCCGGTCGGACTTTAAACGTACTAACATTTCAGGGATTTTTCACTCGAAAAATCAGTGCTATGATAGTTGTTAGTTCACAATGACTGCTCACTGTGCCTGAATATTGTACAAACAGCGTTTGTACTTGGCAGCGAAACCAGTCAGCATTATTCAGACGCTTGGGAAAGTACTCCAGTGTCGATTCAACCGAAAACCATTCAAAAGAAAGACGCCTTTAACCACTCTCCTGAAGCCTTAAAATGGCCATAACATACGGGCATAACTAACGCAGTCAGGCACGCGCTTTGACGTCTTTGACTGCTGAAGGGAGAAGCGATTGCTGGAGCACGTGGACTGCACTTCTCTCTCTCTCTCTCTTTTTGTTTGTTTGTTTTTTGTTTTTTTGTTGTTGTTGTTATGCCTCATGTCTTCGCCAGCTCCAGTGGCATTCCTTCCAGGTCAAGAGTAGAATCCACGTAGGGCTCGGAGGCTGGGATAATTTTTATTATGCATGATGAGGATGAGGATGATGGTTGGTATGATAATAATTATGATGTGATGCTATGGAGGTCAATGTGGTTTGAGACTTCACGCTTCCACGCCCGGGAACCGGCTGTGCGATCATCCACATCGACATGCGTCACAACTAGAGAATCACCTTCAAAGTCTCACCCGAGAAATGTGTAAGTCTCGTCTGTGTGGCAACAGCCTCCTAAGTGGGCCCATAGCACAGCCGCCCTGAGCAGGAGTCGACCTATGTAGGAAAAATCCCGCTTGCCTCGGCTGGGACTCGAACCATGGTCTCCAGGTCCATGGTCCGAAATGCTAACGCCTACACTACGAGGGCCTGTCTTACTCGTCTCTTGGTAAGCAAGATTCAAACCTCGAACTGAACTCGTGAGGAATTTCAGGCGGACGAACGTGATTCCTTTGTGGATGGTCCTTTCTACCTGGAGATGTATGGGGAAGGTCCCCAGTATGAGTACGTACGTCTTTGCTTTGTGTGACGTCCTCTTTGCCACCTATACGTCAGCGCAGAAAGGCCGAAGCAAAGCAGAGTCAAGTCAAGTCAAGTTTATTGAATGGCCAAAGGCCTACATCAAGGGGCTGACATAACTTGCAAAATAAAGTTGAATAACGATCATAACTTGACACGGACTCAATCACGAATACAGTGCCCAGATTAAACTAACTAAATGGAATTTCCCTCATACGGAGGGCATGGAGTACAAAATTTTATTATTTTAATGGAGCCAGATTTCTCAACGTCGTAGAATTCCTGCTAGACATTAATAGTGTTACTTTAAATGCTGTAGGGTTGTTCCAATACGTTCTTGGAATGTAACGTGACAGTAGTTCATTATAAAAAGGACAAACCAGTAGAAAGTGTATCTCATCCTCAATATGAGCATGACAGAGAGGGCATGACAAGTCAAAGTCGCAGCAAAACAGAGTTAAAAGGACAAACCAGTAGAAAGTGTATCTCATCCTCAATATGAGCATGACAGAGAGGGCATGACAAGTCAAAGTCGTAGCAAAACAGAGTTAAAAGGACAAACCAGTAGAAAGTGTATCTCATCCTCAATATGAGCATGACAGAGAGGGCATGACAAGTCAAAGTCGCAGCAAAACAGAGTTAAAAGGACAAACCAGTAGAAAGTGTATCTCATCCTCAATATGAGCATGACAGAGAGGGCATGACAAGTCAAAGTCGCAGCAAAACAGAGTCGTAGAGAGCTGCATTCAATACAGACCTGCCAGCATCAGCACATCAGCTTTCAGCCTCACCTGCCCAACATACGAGAGAGACTTCCGTGCAGTGCCCCCATTGGACTCACTGGTCACCTCCCGGACACATCAGTACCTGCAGTCCTGAAGTAGAAGTCGGGATTCTTACCGACACGTATAGACGAACAACAAAACATTGATACTCAGAACTTGTGAAGTGTATGGTTACCATGGCCAGTATAGTCATACGAGGATAAAATTAATATCGTAAGAGGTGGAACGGAACCGGAGGGAGGGGGGGGGTATATTTTGCGTCCCTCGCTCCCGCCTCCTCCCCTCTCCCAATTCATGTGTATAAGAGAAGAAAGGATAAGTCACAACAAAGGCTGAAAAAAAGAAGAGAAGAAGAAAAGAGGAGAAAAGAAAAACTACAGCTTGGCCTTAACAGCTCCATGATCTCGCCTGAATTCCCCCCCCCCCTCCCCTACGTTGTCGGTTTTTTGTTTGTTTGTTTTTTGGTCAACCTTCCCCCCCCCCCGCCCCATCCCCCACCCTACCCCCGAAAATGTTATCTTCCGGCGCCCCTGAATGTTGATTGTGAACGTGGTAGTGCAGCGCGATCAGCCGGCGTGGATGTGAAAAGGTTACAAGGGTCCTTGCCCAGCGCTTGGCAACACTTTGCAACGAACTGCTCCACAAAAACTTGTACCATGTTTTCCTCGAAGCTTTGCAAATGGTTTCCCCAGTCAACCATGCTGTGACGACTGCTTTAGATGGCACTGCACGAATTTGCACTGCTTTAGTAAAACCGCTGCCGAGCGACAGCAACTACAACCAGCCAGTCTGCAAGAGCCACCATCGTCAGTGACCGACGGCGACCAATCGATACGAGACAGTACACGGTGCTGCCGTGGTGGTGAGGAGGTGCTGTGTGAATTTGTCACCCTCTACTTTTAACGTCCCGGGATCCAAGGATCGCGCAAGCTGATGGAATATTATGTGCGCCGAGTGAATCTTGTGAGTGCTTTAAAGCCCGGTGGTGGTCTTAAAGGACGCGGGTATTTGGGGAGGCTTTGCGAGCTGCACGTGATAAAGAATGCGCCGGTAACCGACCAGCAAAGGCCTCATATCATATCACGGTGTGACTGACAAGTCGTTTCTTGATACTGGCGGATGTTAATCTGTTGCTCTGTTAAATGATGCATTGACTTGACTTACTTGACTTAAGCCTCTTTATTCCCTGGGGAGCATAGGGCTGCAACCACACTCCGCCAGCGCACTCGGCTCTGGAACGCCCTCTCTAGTTCGGCCCATGTTCCGGCGGCCTTGGCTTCAGCGTCCGTACTCCTCCGCCAGGTCTGCTTCGGTCGGCCCACTTTGCGCTTTCCCTGGGGGTTCCAATCAAGGGACTGCCTGGCGAATGATGCATTGAGTTATTGTTAAATTGTTGCTCTGTTAAATGCCGCATTGAGGTATTGTTACATTCTTTGGGTGTCTTAAAGCCTCAAAGAGAGATCTGGAAGAAAACCCGTGTTAAAATTGTCGTACGTATTTCTGTTTCAAATTGCTGACAGTGTTTTGAATTGCAGAGTAGCAGATTTTCAACTTTCCTAGTGGGAATTAAATAGTAGCGTAGTTTCACAGAGAGAAAAAGTAATGTGAAAGAAAACAAGAATAAAGTTGTAGAGTCGTTTGCGTATCTCATATTTCCATGAGGTTATGTTATGGAAGAAGGGGTGATTTCAAGATAAAAGCGATTGACGCAATGGTTATTTTCCTAAAATGACGTCAATGGACTTACTGCTTTCTCTTTCCACGTTTCAATCATATCAAACTACACGTGCTTCCCTCGTTGTAGAGTCTGGCAAAAAGTTTGCCACACCATGCCATGTGTTGTGCTCGTTATGCCGCGGCACGCGATTTTGCTGAATTCTGGGGGCTCGACCTTTTTGATTGACAAGAGTGGAGTCGTCCATTGTCGATCGCTTTACTGGTTGACATCAGACGATACACAGCCATATCATTATCATTTAATATCATTATCATTTATCATAAATCCGTTTGGACCAGCTGCGCCATGTTATATGAGGTAGTGTTTATTGATGTAGACGAAGTCAAGCTCGAACTCAACCAGCTCTTGACAGGGCTGTTCCATTTTCCTGCGGTGGTGCTCGTGTCATCCTCTTTCAGCATTCATCAGTAAAACTTAACTATTTAGAAGAAGACATGAATGTGTAAGAAGTTTTAGCACGTTTCGCACTGCTCTTTTTCCGTGTTGGCCCTGCGTGCGAAAATCAGGCAAGATTAACGGTTCCTTGACGGCTCTTTTTACAACAAACACGAGTATAATCAAAGTGCAAAACTCACACTGAGCCAAATGTAAGTCCGTGCAGACATGAATTAATTATGATTTTTTTTTAGTGAGACCACTGATGCACAACCCCAAACGTACTTGGTAGGGATTGAGGTAAACGCCTTGTATCATGTTTTTACTGCAATACATTGGAAAAGAAGCATTCATACTCTTTGCATCGAAGTTCGCCAGCATATCACTAGAAAATGCAAAGATAACGAGATGTGCTGGTTCCATGATGGCTTAGCGTAACCTTACATGTATTACCGTATGAGTGTCAGTGTTAGGACTGGAATGTAAAGTTTGCACACACACACACACACACACACACACACACACACACACACACACACACACACACACATGAAAAAAAAGGAGAGGACTGGCGTAAGTTGTAATAGAACCCGTACATGAATATGTGGCGTTAATTTACCGTATATGCCGAACTATTATCTAATCTCTCCAGCTCTGAGTATCTGTGCTTTCTTGGTTATTCCTGTTCCAGTTGTTTCGGACTTTTAGTGTTGTTTGTTTCAAGGTGCTGTTCAATTTGCAACTAAACGATTTTATTTGTACTCAAAGTTTTGCCGAGTTCGTGTTCTCTGTATGTGTGTGTGTGTGTGTGTGTGTGTGTGTGTGTGTGTGTGTGTGTGTGTGTGTGTGTGTGTGTGTGTGTGAATAACGTAAATTTTAACTCTATATTCGCTGTCGAATTGGGAGGGGAGAGGGGGAGGGACAACAACAAGCAAGACACGATTTATAATGATAGGAATATTATAAAACGCCTTAACGTGTTTAACAACCTCTTTTTGTTGCAACACACACAAGCACATGGAAATTTTTTGATTCAATTCAAACTTGTACTGTTTAGGCCATTGGCCCGTGTCGAAGCAGGTAAGTATATTTACCGCGAGATTGTTAACTGTTATTACACATAGGCATATTATTATAGACACATACATATTACAGGCACATGGAAAATAACCATTGACAGTACGCTTGCCGTAACGCACACGCTGTGTCATCGCCACTAAATTCAGTACCACACCCATCCCCACCTCAGTGCGAGAGAGAGAGAGAGAAATTAATGTCGATAATTTTAATGGGCTGTCGCCTCTGAAATGGGGAAAGCTCTGAATTGCTCCTGTGTGTGTGTGTGTGTGTGTGTGTGTGTGTGTGTGTGTGTGTGTGTGTGTGTGTGTGTGTGTGAATAACGTAAATTTTGAACTCGTATGGTCGCCGTTGAATTGGAAAACACACCAAGCCGGTGAGTCTTGGCTGTGAGGCGGCATCATCACCACTGGGCTCATAGCGACGTGCTAACAACTACACTAGGGCGGCCGGTTAAAGTAGCTGCCTTAGTTAAGAACGCCATGTACACCTAACATTAACCAGGTGGCCACACATTAAACTTGACATGGCCATTGGCACTATAATAAAGAAACGGGAAGCACATAACGTGTTAGGGTCATGCTGAGAAACATGACACGCAGTCGAGCCGAAAAACAGGCGGACAATAGAATACACTTTCATTCTGAAACAGTGACCCTGTAGGCAGGGAAGTGTTGGAGTCTGATGTAGAGACTGGGCATCGACACGAAGGCAAAACACTATACTAAACACACGAAAGCGGTAAGTATTAGAAACAGGGCGACAGCAAATCCGTGTAGTAATCAGGTGATCAGGTTTGAGGCTGGGCCCACCTTGAGCGTGATTTCAAAGACGAGGGCACTGAAAAAGCCTGTACAAAAGGGGCACACGTCAGTTATTGCTACAAAAAATGACATTTGACATCATTGTCACGAGGTTCTCGGGAGGTATACTTTAGGGTCATTTCGATACTTCCTCTGTTTTTTTTCAGTCGCGCATTTTCTCCAAAAAAAAAAAAAAAAAAAAAACCACTTATGCCGAGGTCGCCAGCTATTTCACATTAATATCTACGGTTGATATTGCACACAGTTTGGTCACAAGTTTCCAATATTTATTTCCAATAAATATTACAAAATCACAACAAGAAGAAGATCCGAAATGCTTCGGCGATTGCAACCCCAAACGCACTGTATACAAATGCCGAGAATATGCATTCGTACACTGTTGGAATTACAATTATCATGTGAAGTTGTTACAAATATTCCAACTATGGTGATGATCGCATGCTTGCAGAAATGAGGCTACCAGTGCGTCGGACCACTCAGCTTCGCATTCTTGCTGTCTTGGTTTGCACTGTTGTGTTGACTTGGCAAACTGGACCCTTCAGTCGAGTCAGAAGTGATGAAGGCGACCAGACTGTTCACAAAGAGGCCATGAAGTTGTACGAGCTTCTGAGTAAAAAAGAGAGAGCAAAAAGGCTGAATGTGCTATTTCACGCCCGTGATAACGCCACTCGACCAAGAGTGACCACAGTCAGTTGTCCTCGTCTTTGGGCGGGTAATGTTGATGCTGAATACCTCCGCAAGGCCGCCTCCGTCAAGACGAGCGTCACACGCCAGTCACGTGACCTGGTGCAGGAGACCCTGAACTGCACGAGCTACATACTCAACAACGGCTTCCGGTCGGCCAGTGTGAGTGAGGAGGAGTTGTCTTTCCCTTTGGCGTTCAGTCTCATGGTATACAGAGACGTGCAGCAGGTAACGAGTGTATGATCCGACCCCCCCCCCCCCCCCGAACCTCTCAGTCTCTCTTTCTCTCTGCTATCCGCAGTTCAAGAGCTTTTTGTTTTCATTAAATTATATGAAATTGTCTTATATCTCATATTCACCACGGTATCGCCATTCGGGACAGGTGCACTTGTGTGTGTGTGTGTGTGTGTGTGTGTGTGTGTGTGTGTGTGTGTGCGCGCGCGCGGTGTGAGCGTGTTGATAATGACTAATGTTTTGTTTTAGTTCATAACTGTTAAATCGCCCTATTTTCAGTGTATTGCCCTGTGCGGCATCAGAAAGTTGGTAAACAGGGGATTTGGTCTAGTGGTTAAGGCATCCGACTTCGGATCCTGAGCTGCCGGGTTCGAGTCCCCGGTGGGCAGGAATATGGTGGGATTTTTCCTTCCCATATCGAGTCTAATCCATGTGCAGACTCGTTTGCGGTGCCTGTCTCGCCTTCGTGTACACACGCACGCACAAACATCAAGTGTGCACGCTAAAAATCCCACGTTCATCTTTCGAAGAAGAGTAGGCTGTGGCCGGTGGCGTGGGAAACAGAAATACTGTCGCACGCACCAGAGTGAATAGCAGGGTGGAGGTTTGCACACAAAGTAGCGCTTAACGGCAGCAGGCTTTCACTGCTTCGTCCTCCAGCCCTGCGGCGCCGTGAGCATTTCAGCAGAGATGGATATGTGCGCCGAGGAGAAGTCTACCATACCATACCATACCATACCAAATTAACGTGTATTTTTGTAAAAACTGTTACCGTGATAAAATAAATCCTCCTCCTCCTCCTTCTCCTCCTCCTCATCATCATCATCATCGTCATCACTACCACCATCACCAACTCTGCCGTTTGTTTTCTGCACAGGTTGAAAGGCTATTACGAGCTGTTTACCGCCCACACAACCTGTATTGTGTGCACGTGGACCGGAAGTCTGGCCTGGGGTTCCAGAGTAGTCTGCGCCTGATAGTGGGTTGTCTTCCCAACGTTTTCATAAATGAAAGATCCCTCGATGTCCGTTGGGGGAATTATTCTGTGCTAGAACCTGTAAGAATGATTTATTCCAGTTTTGTTGTTCTTGTTATTGTTATAGTGTTTGGCCGTTTGGTGGTTTGTTTTCGTGTTTGCCCCCCCCCCCCTCTCTCTCTCTCTCTCTCTCTGTGCGTGCGTGCGCGCGCGCGTGGGTGGGTGGGTGTTTGGGGGTTTAACGTCCTTTTCCACCACATAGGGTGATATCAAAGACGGGGCAACGATGAAAAAGCCAGCACAAATATTTGGCCCCAGCCGGGGTGCGCGCGCGCCCATCAAAGCTTACTGAACGGACCAGAAGGTAAACGTATGTCAAGACGACCCTTTCAAAGCGACAGAAAATTAAACAAACAGAAAAGTAATGTTCCTTTTCGTCTGGGAGAGGTGGAGGCAGCGAAAACTGAAAGACAAAACTGCATTGTTATCCGAATAATAATAAAAAAAAAAACCAAACCACATAAAGTATAGACAAAAAGCTATCATGTGCGATTGTTCCGTTCATGGTGCAGGAATTGGAGTGCATGCGCAGACTGTGGTCCCTCGGCGCCAGATGGCGCTACTTCATCAATCTGACAGGCCAGGAGTTCCCGTTGAAAACCAACAAGGAACTTGTCGCAATCCTGAAGTCCTTCAGAGGGGCTAACGACATCAGAGGAACACAGTTACGGTCAGTGTGACACTCATTGTTTATTTAGCTCGGTCTGTCGAGGTTTAGCTTAGCAGTCAGCGACAGAAAATAATATAAATACTGAATAAAAAAAATGATAATAATACATCGTTTTAGTTATGGAGCGCTGCTCTCCAAGTGCCACGGAGTCGCTGCGCTTAAAGCACACACACACACACACACACACACACACACACACACACACACACACAGAGTTTGGCAGAGGCAGTAAGGTCTGAAGGCGGAGTACGACTGGCAAGGAGTTCCAGACAGTCGGAGCCAAGAAGATGAACGAGCGCTCTCGTGCAGTTTTCACGTAACGCTTCGGAAGTTTTTCGCTTGGGGAACGCAGAGTGCAGGACGTTTGATAAGGACAGAGTAAAGCCGACATAGGGAGGAAGAGAGAAGAAACACACATGGGCTCATTCATATCCATAGCAACTAGAACGGGACAAATGCCCTGGCTGACCGATGTTATGTGTGGAGATGTGTTGGAGAGCCCGTCGTCTTATCGAAGTAGAACGATGACACACAGGCGAACAAATCTTCACGTAGCGAGTTCTTATGGACCGCACGTTGTCTCTTCACTCACAGAAAACACGTGAGCGCGTAGAAAGGTTATAACCGTATGGAGTTTATTACAGCACTTCTCTGGTGTTACACTGCACTTTCAAGCTTCGCAAATACAAGCTTCTCTCGTGCACACACACACACGCAAACATCTCAGGGCCTTATATACAGACACAACATTCCAGCACATTCCGATCAACTAATACAGAATAACCAATCAAAATTCAGAACGTGAATCGCCTTATTACTATTTTAAAACTAAGGAAGAATCCAGAATAATCAAGTACCTGGCCGCCGAACCTAGGCGCGTTACATAACACCCAATCGAAAACAAGTCAGAACAAAGCGATTTGCACGAGATGTCCGAGCGACTCATCTCTAGGCCCTAAGTGCATACGGCCGCCCGAGGCGAAAAGACTACAGCCAAAACAAGGTCACCACTTCTCGAATACTCGTGATAACAATAGAAACTCCTGGATCACGGGAAACAGATTTACATTTCTAAAACAGAATATGAACTAAACATAGCGACTTCTCTATCTCACTAAAACTACAAAAAAAGGACAGCTGTTATCCTACAGCATACAAAACACAACACAAACAAAAAGGCACAGCCACGCTCCTAACAACCGAAAAGTGAAGAACATTTTTGTCAAGGGGATTTGGTGTAGTGGTTAAAGCATCCGACTTCGGACCCTGAGCATGAGCATGAGCATGAGCCGCCCGGTTCGAATTCGCCCTGGGAGGCGGGAATTTGGATGCATTTTTCCTTTTTAAGTCGAGTTAAAATCACGTGCAGACTTGTTTACGGTGCCTGTCCCGCCGTAGTGTACATGTTACAGTCAAAGCTGGAAATTAGTCATTCTCCGGGAATGCCTGAAATTTCAGTCATTCCCAAGAAATAGTGAAGAAGGAATTTCTAGGGAATGACTGAACTTTCAGGCATTCCCGGAGAATGACTAATTTCCAGCTTTGATTGTAACATACACACACACGCACAAATATCAAGCGCACCAAAAAATAAAAATAAAAATAAAAAAAATAAAAAATCCCACGTCCATTTTTCAAAGAAGAGTAGGCTGTGGCCTGTGGCGTGGTAAACAGAAATACTGTCGCACGCACCAGAGTGAATAGCAGGGTGGAGGTTTGCACATAAAGTATCGCTTAGAGGCAGCAGGCTTTCACTGCTTCGTCCCCCAGCCCCGTGATGCCATGAACATTTCTGAAAGAGTGAATATGTGCGCCTAGGAGAAGTCTGCCATACCATACAGTGCATTTGTCATGAACCGTGACGACTGTGCTGCAGAAATGCTAGGGCATAATTTGAGTCCGCCTTGGTGAGAAAGTAATGGGACATTTCAACATCGAATCTTATCGTGACCAATGTCAAATTTGAGACTGGTTAATGCCGGGATATTTATGACAGGAAGCATGGAATGCGGCCCTGTCCCGCAGTCCCAAACCACACGGACCTCCATAGCATCATCTTACCATCATCTTCATCTCCATCATCATGCATGCCCCTGCTTTCGAGCCCTCCGTGGATTCTACTCATTACCAGGGAGGAACACCACTGGAGCCGGCAAAGAGTTGGGGCAGCAAAAAAAAAAAAAAAAAAAAATGAGACTTGCCAGCGCACTGAACTCCCTCCTCCCCCCCCCCCCCTAAAAAAAAATAAAAATCAAGAACCACAGACAAAACAACAACAAAAGACTTCCATCAGAAACACAATAAAGAAATAAAACCAAGATAAATGTACAGACTCTAGACGGTACGGTATAGATTTTTTGGAACAAGCTCATTTTGAGGTGCAACAGTTAGTTAGTTAGTTAGTTAGTTAGTTAGTTAGTTAGGGTTTAAAGCCGCGCAAGCAACAAAGACAAATTCGCGGCTAAGCAAAAGTTTGCCTCTGCCAGGTCGGTAAAAGAGTAAAAGGCTATTCCGTAAAACAAGATAAAAAAAATCTGTCTGGTCTAAATGAGATGAACATGTTCATCAAAAATCACGAAGCTAGGTAGGTCAAAGAGAGTCCATATTGCACGAGAGAGTAGATTTCATAAAACAAGTTATTTTGAGATGCAAACTGGTTGAACACGCTTCTGTTTGAAACTCCTGACAACACTTTCGTTCCAGTAAATTCCAGTCCCGATGGAACAAGAACCTTCCCGCACCTTTCAACCTCACCGTCACCAAAGGCTCAAAGTTGATCATTGCGTCACGAGGATTTGTCGATTACGTCGTCAACAGCCGTGTATCACGTGTCTTGCAAGAATGGGTGCGAAAGACGGAAATTCCCGACGAGACGTTTTTCAGCACTCTTAACCACAATCCCAGACTTGGCGTGCCAGGTTCTCTCAAAGGTTTGTTCTGTTTCTCGTACTTATTAATTAATTAATTAATTAATTTTTTTGCTGTCCCAACTCTTTGCAGGGGCGCCGGAAAATGTTGGGGGGGGGGGGGGGGGGCAGAATCTCAGAGGGGGGGGGGAGGTGGGAACGGAAAAGGTCGGCTCAAAACTAAAGTATAGCCGAATGACCGCGAAAGTGATTATGAGCAGATATAGACGGACAGGAGATGATGGCTTGAGGCGCTTTTTCTTACAAACGCAAATCGAGGTGGTTGTTGTTGATGTTTTTGAATAGTTACTGTTTATGTGTTGTTGCTGGTGTATTTCATGCAACGGCTAAACTGAGTTGTCTGTTGGGTGGGATGAGGGAGAGAGCAGGAAGAGGGGTAGGGGAAGGGGGGGGGGGGCAAGACCATGGCTTTGCCCCCCTCTTGCCATAGTCACCTGATTTTCCGGGGGGGGGGGGGGGGGGGAGGGGGGTGGTGTGGTGGCTCGGGTACAGGGGGGACAGCGGTTCCGGCGCCCCTGCTTTGCCAGCTCCTGTGGTGTTCCTCCCAGGTCATGGGTGGAATCATCCACATCATAAGACGTGTGTGTGTGTGTGTGTGTGTGTGTGTGTGTGTGTGTGTGTGTGTGTGTGTGTGTGCAGGTAACCACATTGTCGACACCGACGTCAACGAAGGCGAGTTCTCACGCTACCTCCTATGGATCCGAACAAAGCAGGGCTCGCTTTGTAAAGGAAAGTTCGTTCGCGGGGTCTGTGTTTTCGGGGTGGGGGACCTTCCTTACCTCACCCAAGTCCCTTACCTGTTCGCCAACAAGTTTCACTACGGCTTTCAACCGCTCGCATACGATTGTCTGGAGGAATGGTACTTCCTCAAGATACACCACGAAAACATTGGGCGTCCTATCGAACCGCCGCTGAACATGACTGTGTATGTGAATTCGTACCTCGCGAAGGATGTGTACACGGGCCCTGTTAAACTGTGGTAGTCCGTGGTTGTCTAAGTGGGTGTTCCACTCCTGAACGAAAAGGGTGGAACCGCCAGAATTCAGCCAATCGAATGCCGCGGCACAACAAGCACAACACATGGCATGGTCTGTCATACTTTCTTGCCGGACACTGCAACTGACGAGGGTAGCACATGTAGTTTGACAGACACCATCATTTTAAATACTGGAAAAAGATTGTTCAATCAGTCCTTTAATCAGTCCTTTAATCATCTGTCCATTACAAAAACATCCAGTCAACATATTTCTGTAAGATGCATATCGGTTATTAAAAAAAGAAAAAAAAAAAAAAAAAACCAAAAACATGGATTCGGAAAGAAAGCAGTAAGTCCACTGACGTTATTTGAGGAAAAACTGAGACCATCACGTCAATGTCTTCCATCTTGAAATTACCGTTTTTCCATACAATGACGTCATGGACGTAGTGTGTTTTGTCAATAGAGGGGGGTAACTGCTTTGGAAATGTTCAGCCCACCAAATTTGAAAAATAAATGCAATTCTAAATCCCGAAATTTAAATAGCTGAGCTGACCCTTCGCACCACGTGATTGTAATGTGTTTATGTCAAGTGTGTGAGAGAATGCGTGTGATTCACGTGAGCGTGCGTGTTGGGTTCAGTTCGCGGCGCTTTGAGCCGATTCATGAAATTGGGTAAAGCGCCTATACAATACTCATTATTATTATTATTATTATTAATAGACGGCGGAGTGAAGGGGCGGGGCTTTTGCCGGCCTCAGGTCTTGCCGAGTGGCCCGGAGTCGTCTATTTCATGTCATGGGTCAGGGACGAAGCCGAAGTGTAACTGAATCTACTGCCGGCTCAGCCATGGGGTGGCTTGCGGGCTGTCCCCAACCTGTCCTTTGTAGCAGAGACTGAGCACTTGACGTTGCGGCTTCGTCCCAGGACTGATTCATTTGCTCTCTCACGGTCTTCTTCAATCCTGTTCCGGGTCCGTCGATCACTGACTAGCCTAGAGAGAGAGAGAGAGAGAGAGAGAGAGAGAGAGAGAGAGAGAGAGAGAGAGAGAGAGAGAACAAGAACTTTATTTTACAACGGTAGAAGTTACAGGCATGTTCATACCAATTTCAAAACTTGCCGTTGCTACACTACATGAGCTAATACTACTGAGAAATTAAAGAAAAGAAAAGAAAAAAAAAAGAAGAAGAAAAAAGTAAGGACAGCACACACACACACACACACACACACACACACACACACACACACACACACACACACACACACACACACACACACACACACACACACACACACATCATACCCCATCACCCAATGGCCATACACAAACAACATCACGCATGAATTATTCGCACGCACCTATGCAGAACACAATCGTAAGCGGAAATAATGTCATAATTTCTATAGAAGTGGGCGATGAGTTATCATACACAGATAAGAGAACGTTATTCATATTGCTGAAAGGTGAATGTGGGTACTTGGCGCTGAATAAAATGTAGTGACGCATGTGCAGGTGAAAAGCAGTGACATAGCCATAGCAATGACAGTGAGCAGCTCATGATCTAGGATACCAAAAAATTTATGAGATCTTTTTCAAACGATGAGAGCGAACTACTTGTTGTAATGAGAGTGGGCAAACTGTTCCAACGAGTAGCACCCGAGAATGATAAGCTTGTTTTAAATATATCTATCCTTGGACGTGGGGTAATGAGGCGTAACGTGGAGTTTGGGTAACGGGAGTCTGAAGTAGTAAAGAGATGACTGAGGTAGTGGGGGAGAAAACCATTTAGGATTTTATACATGAAAACGCCTTTATTAAAAAGAAGTTGTTTTGAAAGAGGCAGTATCTCTAGATTCCGGAGCTTCTGGTCAGTGGATAAGGAAGGGTCAGGTAGGATCAGTTTCGCTGCTCGTCGATGTAGGGAGTTGAGTCTTTTTAAGTGTACGTCACTGCTTTCATCCCATATGGTAGAGGCGTAGTCAATACGAGTTTTGATGTGGGCCGAAAAGAATAACTTTCGAGTGTCTGTGTCAATGAAGTGTCTCAGCCTTGACAGCAGGAATAAATTTCTCGATACTTTTTTGCAGACTTTATTAATGTTTGCCTGCCATTTCAACTGGTTGTCAACCATTAAAGAGAGAGAGAGAGAGAGTGTGTGTGTGTGTGTGTGTGTGTGTGGAGAGAGAGAGAGAGAGGGGGTGGTGAGTGGGGTGTATGGTATACTTGAAAACTGAATTAAAAGTTTGATTTCTTCATTACAACTACTTTCAGTATTCATTCATAAATGTCATCAGTTTCTGTTCCACACACACACACGCGCACGCACGCACACACACACACACACACACACACACACACACACACACACACACCCCGGCACACACACACACACACACACACACACACACACACACACACACACACACATACCGAGATGTTGTGGTGAATCGACGTTCCATGGGGAATAACTCTCATCGTCAAGATGGCGGCCTCCTGAGGAACACGTTTTGCGGACTCGAAGCGATATGATTTATGTTTTGTACTATATTGTAGCTTACAGATAGTATATTTAGCTGGTCAAGCAGGACATCCAAGAGAAAAAGAAAAGAAGTAGTGCATTCCTTGCTGAGATGGAGTTTGCGGAAGCTGTCTGGGCTGTAGACAAAGCTGCCAGTAAGCTCAATACATCGCTCTTTGGGCAATCTTCGAACCTGGTGACTGGTTCAGATGTAAGTACACGACTACTCGTTCTGTGCATGTTTTGATGAAGGGACACACACACACACACACACACACACACACACACACACACACACACACGACAAAAGTGACCGCAGTGTTTCCTGTGCAGTAGAATGAAAGCGCCCTACCCACACGGCAAGGATTTTATTTTTCATTTGGTTTTTTTTTTTGTGTGTCTTGTTGGATTAAAAAAAAGTTTTTGTTTTCAGCTTGATTATACTTATAGTCATTATCAGCACATTAACTGCTTACAAGTCCAAAGTGAACAACCATTTTCTCTACACTCACTGCTTTCTTTTATTTCAGATGGCGTCAAGCTCAAAAACCAAGCAAGCAAAGAAGAAAATCAAAATGTCCACCCTTTCCCCATCAAGCAATACAGCCCACCAACAGATTAAAGGCAGGACCCTGGGGAAAGCCTTTCACCAAACTGCTGGCAGTGATGATGAAAAAATGAGCAAGAAGGAGAAGAAACACTGGAAGGAGAAGCAACGGAAATGGAGAAAGAAGCACGGTGCTAGCAAACCTGAGAGCACAGTCTGTGATATTAGTGAGGAGGTAGGTTCCAGTAAGAGACTGTCAAAAAAGGCAGGCAGATTGAAAACGACTGTGTCCAGTGAGGATATTACTGACAGCATCACCCATAGTGAAATGAAACCTGCAGGCTTCACACTTGACGAACTGAATAGTGAAGCAAAGGATCAGGGTGTTTCTGGGCGGGAGAAGAAGAAGGCCAAGAAGCGCAAATTAAAAGAAATGGAAAGTCAAAATGCTTTCCAGCCGTCCGGCAAAAAAGCAAAAGCGAGTGCGCCTTATCCTAACAATGACAAGGCGAAGGAACACAAAGGAAGAACCCCCAAGGAACAGTTTTCAGAGAACCAGTCTGTCAGAGATGAAGCTAACTCAACGGAAGACGCTCAGTCTCCTAGAAAGAAAAGACGGAACCGCAAGAAGAAAAACAACAGTAAGAAAAACAAGTACAAACATCTCGCACTAAATAACAAGAATGCACAAGAGACAGGCGCACAAACTACCGGCGAAAATGGTGAAAAACCAAAACCAAACGTAAAGTCTTCCACACCAACAGTTGGAAACGCAGGTCACTCTGATCTGCTGACTGGCGAAAGTGTGAAACGCGGACACCCAAAGTCAGAAGCTGCACCTGGACAAAGAACTACGCAAACCAAAAAGCAGAAGAAAGATAGCAGTGGTGGAAAAACTGATGCCAGTTCACAAAGACTTCCACAAACACAGAAGCAGTCGAAACAGCAGAAACTCAGTAAGATGTCGGCAAAAGTAAGGCCGTTTGAAGAGGATGATGGAAGTTCTGGCATTTCTGATGTTGGAGAATTTGACTCCAGTGACTTGGACTTTGACAGTGAATCTGACCTGACCTCAGATTATGATTCAAGTAATGAAATAGACGATACCAGAAATCCATCTAAACAGAAAGAAATGATCAACAATAGTGAATCTGTCCTTGCCAAAGACACAAAACTGTCAAAACCACTGTCTTTGGTGGACAAAGCAAGAGAGAAGCTGAACGCTGCGCGATTCCGATTCTTGAATGAACAGCTCTACACAACATCTGGGCGTGAGGCCTTGAAGATGTTCAAAGCAGACAAAGACGCCTTTGATGTGTATCACCATGGTTACCAGGCCCAGGTGTCACGTTGGCCACTCAATCCCCTGGATATCATTATCCAGCAGCTGAAAAACAAGTAAGCGTTGGCATGCACAGTACAGTTTAGTTATGTCAGCCAACTTTTTTTTTCCCGATAGCTTTCACACCAGGGACCAGGCAAAGAAAAATAATGCCTCTGCAATATATATGATCAGAATCCAGTGGGTCCTTTTGCAAATTTCTGAAAGTCCCTCAGTACATCTAATATGTTTTTGCATTTTCTTTTCTGACCCCTCCGGCACACTGCTGTTGTCTCTGGCAGTGGGTTCACGTCTTCCGTCAGTTTGACTAGCCAGTCTTTTCTTCTGGCCGGTCGTTGAACTTCAATTCGAATCATGACTAGTCATCACTACTCGTGCAACTATTCTGTCTTCAGCTCTGAGCAAAAGAAAAACTGGGACACAGTGACTTAAATTGTCTGCGTCACTTTTGGATTTCTGTACACACTGAAATGCATAATCAGAAATACTGAGAAGATGATCGGAATCACTACAAACCTGACATGCCCTTTTCCACTGCAACCCTTTTGCAAAGAAAAATAATGCATCTGCAGTATGATCAGAATCAGAAGCGATGTTATGGTGCTGTGGCTGACACAATTTGTTGCTCTGTCCCCATTTCACTTGTGTACTGATTCTTATTCTGTGTACATGTATGTAATTCGGTGTCATAGCTTGTGTTGGTGATTTTGACAGAGCGGGATGCCAGGTGATTGCTGACTTCGGTTGTGGAGACGCCCGTCTGGCGGAAACCCTGACACACAAAACTGTCCACTCCTTTGACCTTGTGGCTATGAAGCCATGCGTGACCGTTTGTGATATTGCCAAGGTAAGACCTGCAGTGTTTTGTAAAGTTGAAGTCTGTTTATGGGCTGTAATTGTAAAATCTTAAGTGTTTCTTGCATTGCGGCACATATATATACCAGTTGGGCAAGTTTCCCGCGTAGCATCTCTTGTGTGTCTCTGTCAATCAGTATCAAATGCAGCACAGTGTACAATCACTTGGCAGGAACATAATGTGAAAAGCAGGCCTCTAAATTAATTCACTCAACTTCTGATTGACTTCACAACTACCGGTATGTAGCGAGCCATGGGTGGACAAATCAAAGCAATTCAAAGTCAGAAATTTCTTCTAGGAGGATACACTGCATTACCCTGCTGTGTGTACTGATATTTCTTGATTTGTGTGTGTGTGTGTGTGTGTGTGTGTGTGTGTGTGTTCAGGTTCCCCTGGCATCTGGTAGTGTAGATGCTGCTGTGTTCTGTCTGTCATTGATGGGCACCAACCTTTCTGACTACCTGTGCGAGGCCAACCGTGTCCTGAAAAATGGGTGTGTACAGATGTTTAAACTAAAGTATTATGAGAGGTGCCTCTGTATTATGACCTGTTCATTATATTATGTGTTGATTTAGGAATTACTCAGAATGCACTGCTGTACTAATTTTTGTAAAGCAGAATTAACTGTCTGTGGTATAGTCTCATTATCTTTCATTCCCTTGTCTGGATTCAGACTGCAGGCTTGTGGTGCTGGTCTAACTGTTTTCAAAATGCATTGTAAATTCTTAAGCAAGGCTTAACATCTTTCTCCTTTTCAGTTTTGGAGAATTTCCACATTTGCTTTTTAAAAAAATCCTCCTTAAAAAAAAAAAAAAAAAAAATCCACCTCTGGAACACTTTAAAATCACCTCTGCTTTGCAGACAAGTGCTTGTGGCGGGGCTTCAATTCAAATCTGTGTCGGACGTCAGTCATAAGTCGAGTGAATATTGAAATGTCCGATTGCTTTCTTGCAAACGCGGACATATTATTTCTGTGCCACAGTGGATAATATTCAGTAGAAAAGTACCATGCTGTTAATAGTGTTATTACTTATTGTCAGCCCGGACATACTGTTATTACTTCTCGTCCTGCGCAGACATTTTGTCTGATTAGTGTTCCACAGACCTGTCGTGACGTGGCTTTGCCACTTTGTGAGTTTGTCTCTTAGTGCTACAAACTTTTCCTGCTTTTGGGCCAAGGAGTATTTTAAGCCCTGGCATAAGTACGTCTGCCAGCTAAGCAGTGGAGAATATTTACTTTTGCATGTGCTGATGTATAATACAGATAGCAGCAGCAACAACAAAATCACCAGCCATTTATCTTCTCTAGGGGTCTCATGAAAGTGGCAGAAGTGGTGAGTCGCTTTGACAACATCAACTCCTTCGTGAATAAGGTGGAGAAGCTTGGCTTTCAGCTTCTGAAGAAGGTAAGTGTCTGGATGAGAATCTCTTTCTCTGTCTCTCTCTCTCTCACACACACACACACACACACACACACACACACACACAGAATCGATGTGGCACTTTGCACAAAACATGATGTGGGTATTCTTCAAACCATAAAGCTTTGCACATAAGAACATTGCGCTTTTTGCCAAGGATATTCTTAGTAATGCACAATAAATAATGAACAAACATGCATCATTTATTGTCCTGGTGTCTTTCCCACTAACTGTTAGGAGATCCAGTTTATTTGCAAGCAAGGCCATATTTGTACGTATGTATGTAAATGATTTAGACTTTTAAGTTTATCAACTTTATGCTTTCTTCTTTTTTTTTTTTTTTCTCTCTCTCTTTTTCACTGATTGTCTCCCTTGCTCTGTTTTGTTCCAGACAATGCTGAGCAAGATGTTCTACCTTTTCACATTCAGGAAGGTCAAGAACACCCAGCAGAAATCGGCTCCCGAGATTCAACTCAAGCCATGCTACTACAAACGACGGTGATATGTGTCTTGGATACATGTGTAAAATGCCTGATGATTGTGGCTGTTTTTAGTAAACAGGAAAATTGCACTGTGTCACAGTGTGTTTATACCTATGCATGCGTGAGCATGCCTGTGTGTGTGTACAAGCTTGTTTGTGTTTGTGGCTGGACTTACAGATCTACGCGTGTGTATGCAATGACGGAGATCGACAATTTGCAATGCTCAAGATGGTACACTAGAACAACAGAAATATATACATTTCGCATCTAGCACACACCCAAACTGAAGTCTGTACCTTGATTAAAAACAGATATGATTGGATTGATTTTTTTAAAGATAGACCATGATATGTTCCACTTAAACAGCCCCTTTAACTTACAGAGTTATGGTAATGTTGATCAGTAATTTAACTTTCAGCCTCCCAAGTGCTTTTATATGATCATACACCTTCACAAATAATAACAGAGCATCACACTAATCCTAACACAAAGATTCCATTATGTGATCAATCTCTCTCTCTCTCTCTCTCTCTCTCTCTCTTGCACACCAGGGCACACCACACAAAAGGCAGGGTCCATACAGGTCATGGAATCCTGGAAAAGTCATGGAATTTGGAAATAGCTTTTCCAGGCCTGGAAAGTCATGAAATTATCTCAAGAGTCATGAAAAGTCATGGAATTTCAGAATTTTATGGAAGCCATTTTAAGCCCAACAGTGAAGCGGTCAGCTTGGTGATTACTCACTGGACTGATTGCCAAAAATACCAACAAACTGCCTTCCCATAAAGCTAATGACTAAATCTGAACATTGTTCTTGCTGACTGCGATAACCTGGATAAGCTCTAATTTCTACCCTCGTGTGTGTCAGTGTGAAAGAGGGCAAGGAAGGTGTCATGGAAAACAGGAGAGTTGGCCACGAAAAGTCATGGAAAAGTCATGAATTTTTGAGACTGTGAACCTGTATGGACCCTGAAAAGGGACACAGGTCACACTCTCGATATTTCGCTCAGGCTTTGTTGCTTGGGCGGTATAAAAGCCACAAATAACCAACTAACATGTAAAACATCGTCCCAGCTGATTTATCATAATATCCTCGAGATGGTCCAATGATACAATAGGAGATGATCTTGGGAACTGCGCAGAGTTGGTGAGCCACAAGAAATACGTCACGTGCTGCTGTTTGTGCTGATCAGAAGAATGGGAGACGTTTCGGACAGTTTGGAGGGCTTCTGGTCTTCTGACTGGAACCATCATATATCAGTGAAATTGTTTAATTCCAATTTTTACAATTCAGAAACTTTGAAGTGTACCGTACAAAGAATATTTTCTAAATAGGTCAAGCAAGAATAGTACTCATGTGCAAGTGTCCCTGAACGTATATGGCACGTTCTATTAAAAAAAAAAAAAAAAAAGAAGGAAAAAACAAACATCAAAATATTTACTGAAGGTTTTTTGTTGAAATTGTATGAACAACTAAAACAAACATGCCAAATTGTATGAACAACTAAAACAAACATGCCAAATTGTATGAACAACTAAAACAAACATGCCAAATTTAGAATGCCTGAAGTGTGTGCACATGGACCGACAGATACAGGAACACACAATGAGAGCACTTAAAACAATAGTTCCCCCATATCTTCACTCTATATATTCCAGGACTCTCTCTCTCCCTCTCTCTCTCTCTCTGCATTAAGTTCGCCAAGTACATGGAATTGATTTCGTTTTGTAGTCCATAAGACGCTGGGTTAAAATGGTGATTTCAGAAGTTCGTCTTTACAGGGCAGTGGTTGCTCTCTCTCTCTCTCTCGCGCGCACACACACACACACACACACACACACACACACACACACACACACACACACACACACAGAGGCGCGTAGGAAGATGCTGAGAGGAAGGGGGGCCCACTAAGTTGGGTGAGCCATACGGCCGGGGTGAAGAAGGTGTGTGTGTGTTTTGACTGCCAAGGATTGTGTCCTGCGACAGCAGAGCAGGCGGGCCCCACCACTGGTGGGCCCCCTCTCCTCTTATCAAAAGCAAGGGAGGCCCAAAGATATTCGGGCCCCCCCTTCCAAAAATCAAACGGGGGCCTGGGCCCCCAGGGCCCCCGTGGTTCCTACGCCCCTGACACACATCAACATAGTTTGCACTTATCTGATATACCTGCTTTTGACGGGCCATGCCCTTCTTAGCACAGAAGAAGATGATGGAACAGGCAATAAGAAAGACACCCACGGCGATCAGCCCGTACTGGACAGTCTGCATGATTTTCAATGGCTGCAGCACTTCGTCTTTGAACTGGTCGGCTGACTTCGTATCGATGACTGCCGTCTACAAATGAGGAAAACAGTATAAAGGAAAGTAAACTGGTGTATGTGAAGGCCAACTGAGGGAAGCTGGTGGGCAGGGACTGTTAGCCAGTCAGTGGACGACTCCACTTTTGGAAAAAAAAAAACAGTCGAAATGGTCGAGTTTCCAGAATTCAGCCAATCACGTCCACGGGCATGATGACACATGGCATGGCCTGGCAAACTTTTTGCCAGACACTGCAACGAGGGAAGCGCGTATAGTTTGATATGACTGAAACGTGGAAAGAAAGCAGCAAATCCATCGACATTATTTGAGGAAAAAGACCATTGCATCAATGTCTTTCATCCTGAAATCACCCCTTTTCCCATAAAATGACGTCATGGATGGACTGTGCCTTGGGACTTGCCTAGTGGGGTCGTCTATTGGGTCGTGGTTTGTTTTGTTATGTAGGCACGACCACTAGTATCCAAGGACTGAATGAAAAAAAAAAAAAAAAGAAAAAAAAGTCACCTCATTTATCCACAAGACTGGCAGGTAGATACCTTCCTGTATGTTGTGCGTTTCCCTGGGAAAAAAAAAATCAGTGAGGTGGTTTTACGATCAGTCCACGATCTTGAATCTGAATGTCAACATAAATAAACCAACGAAAATGTTTTCATTGTGGTTTTACAAATGAAAGCCCCAATCTTCCTGTGATTTTATGTATGTATCACACGTCTTCCTGGGCTTTGTTGCCAGTGTCTACCATCATCGTACCATGTAGCCGCTTGCACAGTGACAGCATCCCACATGCTGACACTGAGTCAACATAAAGGCTTCAGGCGACGCGGATATCGAGGAGTCAGCTAGTAGTGCGGGAAGTGTCAGAGTAGTGCATTTGAATTTTCGTTCGCGCAGCCCGCAGAAGGCATTAAGAGCTTTCGGCCCGCATGTAAAAGTCGGGGTTAGGGAGTTTAGCCCCGGCATAGGGCCTAACCTTGAACTAAACTAGCTCTAGGGTTAAATTTTCTGTAGTGTTTTGTTTTAAATCAGGAAGCGGGTCCATTCCAGCAAGGTGCCTATGCCGTTATAGAAGGATTTTGGTCTTTCTTTCTTCGATTCCTTCTTTATTTAATTTTGTTTTTGGGTTTCTTTTGTCCTAGTCTGGGTTAGGCCCGTAGCCGTTGGTTAAATTAACCTGGAGTTTTACACAGGGGCCCTGCTAATCATTTATGTAGACTACTACAAGCGTACAGGCACAGTCACAAGGGCAGCTGTTTCTAAAACGTAGTTGGCTTTTGTCTAGCCTAGAGATCTTGTGAAATGATTACCTTGTGAAATGAGCGTGTAATCGTTTTAAATATTTACCGAATATGGGAGATGTTTTGAAGGTACACGTTGATCTGGAGCCGTTTGCCCAAATGCATCACCATTCCTGTCATCTGCACGGAAACCGCTTCTCATGAATATTCAGCCGATTCCTGATTCATTTCAGTAAATGCGGTTACAGCCTTAGGATCTAATATGACGATGATTGGCCATTTGTATAGCGCTAGAAGAACACTTCCATGCAGTAAGCATGCTCACGCCGCCTTTGGGGGTGGTGGTGGGGGGGGGGGGGAGAGAGAAAGAAAAAATGCGTCTTGAGGTTCCGCTTGAAGGTCATGACTGACGCAGAACCTGACTTGAGGTGAGCTGGCAAGTTGTTCCAGAGGCAAGGAGCTGCACTCTTGAAAGCCCGTGCACCAGAGCGTTTCTTATGTTGTCATAGTAGCCTGGGAAAGCAAGTCTGGCCGGACTGGGAAGAAGATCTTAGGCTGCGTGAAGGTCTATAGAGTGGTATGGGCTCAGCCAGATATAGTGGAGCAGTGCCGTGAATGCAGGAGAAAGTCAAGGAGAGAAGCTTATGGTCGATGCGAAGCTTGACTGGAAGCCACAGTTACATAATTATTGACTATATTAATGATGTGCTTCCACTGACCGGCTCGATATCGATAAAGACTTGGTGTTCGTTGCGCCTGGGCAGCATTCCAACCACGTTGCGGAGGAGGATGGGGTCGCCGTCTAGGAAATGGGGCTGAGAGAACACAAGCGGTGCTCCTACACACACACACACACACACACACACACACACACACACACACACACACACACACACACACACAGAATCAGTGGTGGCAGCAGGGATCTTGCACATTCAATCTGTGATTTCGTGAAAGCGGCGAACATGTCTGTTGATTACGAAACCATGACGGTGTTTGTGACAATAGACCATGACGCTGACGTAAGTCTGCGGTGAATTTTTATGTGATACAAGTGACTGTTTTGGATGCACGGGTTCAGCTCATTCCGTGAAAAGTTTGCCACGACTTTGTTGAATACCAGACAGGGGTATTGAGACATTATCTCTAAATTCCCATGCAAACATCTCAATTTTACTCGAAATCTTCACGTCACTTTGGAGCCACTTCAAGCCACTATTACACAACCTGCAGCGGTCTTGGGCCTTGTGGGGACGGCCCACGCCTTGCGTAGTAATAGTGGCTTGAAGTGGCTCCTACTGGTGTGCAGTGGCTTGTTCGTTTAAAGAAGCCATACAGCGACCGGGCTCGGGTTCTGTAAAAGTCGAGGTTAGTTTAACCCAAGGCTACGGGCCTAACCCAAACTAGGACAAAAGAAACCCAAAAGCAAAACTGAATAAAAAAAGGAAACGAAGAAAAGAAGAAACAATCCTTCAATAACGGCTCAGGCACCTTGCTGGAATGGGCCCGCTTCCTGATTTAAGACGAAAAACAACAGAAAATGTAACCCTAGAGCTAGTTTAGTTCGAGGTTAGACTCTAGCCCGGGGCTAAAAGCCCTAACCTCGACTATTACATACGGGCCCTGGAGAGTTATTGCGCTTACCTTCCCGACACACACTAGCGTTGAGTAGTCCCCCTGGCAGGCAGTCTTCGTGCGGTGTGCAGAACCCTTGGTTTTCAGGGTTCTCTGTGACGTTGCCCAGCACGTGCTGTGGGATTGTGAAGCGCGCCACCTCTATTCCCTTCAACTTGTATGTGCTGGTGTAGGCAATCTCTACTGACCTGCCACGTACAGAAAGGTACAGGTCGGTTCAGTTCAGGTGAGATGGTATCAGTCTCTCCCCTGGAAAAAGCCCATACGCGTTCCACCCCATCTTTCAGTAATCTCCCATGTGTTGGTTTTTTGAGTCTGTTAAAAGGTTGGCTTGGTTCACACTAGTTATGAGTGATCGGGGAAGTCACATGACATTACAGGAGAAGGGCACCATAAGTAGGTTAACACGGGACCTGCCGTGCATGCCTTGTTTATGTAAGGCTTTGTTTGTGCGGCGGGCGTCTCAGACTCCTCATCACTTTATCTTCCTAGGCGCAGACCATCCATAATGCTTGCCTGGCCAGCAAGAGTGTCTGCTCTGTCATTACCTCTCACCCCTGACAGCCTTTGACATGTAGAATGGTACATGTAATGTGTAATGGTGTGAGTATTAAGTTTTTTTTTAGTTTTTTTTTAAGCATACCGACCCTTTGATTAAGATACAACAGGACACAGGCTTTACCTGCAAAGCTGAGCGGAGAAGAGGTAGTAGGAGCGGGATGTGTCGATGAAGGGCGGGTATTTGGTTCCATCTGAGGACAACCACAAACCATGCACATTGTACCTGCTTGCGCAATGTATCGATGCGCCACATGCTTCAAAGCATCTATGGCCGTCACGCCGCTCAGACGGAAAACTGCCTGCTTGAGAAGTTCTGATGTTGTTTGCCAAACAGAAGGGTGTTTCATTTGACCATCGTGACCGTTCCCGTGACTTTGTGGCTTCTACTATTAGAGAAATACGACTTTCTTTGAGCCTGAGGTCAGACAGACTGGGACTCGACAAATCTTCTAAGGAGAGAGAGAGAGAGAGAGGGAGTCACCGATCACCGCCGCCTAGCTGGTCCTCAGTCGGCAACCAAATAACACTGTCTGCTCAGTACGCGGAATACTGCTAGAGCAATGTATACGCCGGTCAGTGACCACAATGGTTTGTCTGTCATACGTATTGACCCGTCTTCCTACTTATATCGATCTACGCTCACACATCGTTTGGAGTTGTTTTGGTAATGTCTACCATCGCACCACTTAGACATCTGCACAGTGACAACATCTCACAGAATGGCACTATGACGTGATAGAGTGCTGAAGTGAATGTGTAAGTAACATAATCATTTGTTTACTTCTGGTAAAATATGGCTTGCTCCTCACAACATTCAGTTTAGAGTTTATAGATGGCCAGTGAACATTTGAACTTAAAGTATTAGACCTGCTGATAGCCACTGGCGGCCAGTTTAAAATATGATCGTGAGTACTGAAGATGTTGTACACAGAACCACAAACAACACACAGTCATAGTCTCTGAGTGTAAACAATACTTATGATTTTTCACCTGATCCATTGATCATGTTGGCAGAATCGCTGGTCCAGTAAGGTAAGGTCCTGCGACAGACGAAATCAGTGACTGATTTCTACTCTTTCCTTTGATGGACTGGAGGGAAAGGAAGGCGGGGGGTCGAGGGGGGAGGGAGGGGGGAGATGGGTAGGAGCGCTCGCCGGAAAAAAAAAAACCCACAAACAAACATAAATTAAAAAAAAAAAACCTGAGTGGCATAAGGCTTCAGCAGCTACCTATCGCGCAAGAGAGAGGTGTTTGGGGTTTTGCGAGCGCAAAGAGGCACGGAAAGGGTTTCCAGTGCTTTCTTTTGTGTCAACATGCTTGATGTCAGAGAGCTTGCGTACGTGTGCGCGCGGGCAGCATACATGACACAACGACCACGTCAATGAATGGAAACAACATATTGGGCTGGTTGCCATCTCGTTTTTCTTTGCGGTGACTCGTGTTTCCATCAGGTTATGGCTTCTTGTAGTGAGTGTGACACAAGGAAGCCGATGGTCACTGTTGCCGACACATCACAGCTGTGCACGAGTCTCTGTTATAATCACATGTTAGAAATCTGTCCCACATCCCCCATATCCCCTTGCCCTAAGTTCATTTGAGTCGCTTGCCTACAAGGACAGCCGCACTCTGACTCCAAATGACAGCGACGCCGGTATAAAGTTCAGTTACACAGGGCAGACAATACCGGCTGAAAATTCGTGGGTTATAAATCGTGGAAAGTTGACATGAAAGAAGAACATAGGGACGTTGTCAACCTACGTGTAGTTATTCCAAGATACAATGTCCGCCAGATGGTCAGTCGTGTCCAGGCCTGTGTACATACGGAATAATCCATAGTCGGAACCGTTTTGCTGCACGAGAATGAAAACATTTATTCGTTTGATAAATAAATAAATAAATAAACAAATAAATAAATAAATACAAATTACTCCCTCATGACACCCCCCGCCCCCTTTGCCCAACTATCCTTTTAAAAAAAAGTGCGTTGAACCACCACCACCACCAACAACAACAAGAACAAGAACAGCAACAACATCTTGATTGTATTTTGCTTTCGCATTTAGACTTGCCTCCACTTTTGCAGTTTCAACTTGAAAGTCATAACCGATCAGACTTCCAGGGTGGGGTGGGTGGGTGGGTGTTTGGGGGTTTAACGTCCTCTTTCACCACATAGGGTGATATCAAAGACGGGGCAACGATGAAAAAGCCAGCACAAATATTTGGTCCCAGCCGGGATCGAACTCACGACCCGAGCATTAGAAGTCCAACGCCCTACCATTTGACCACCCCGGCTCCCCGATCAGACTTCCAGAATTATGAGCTTGAAAGTTGAAATCGTAGAGCATGACAGTAATCTTGTGGTTTTCGTATAAAGCTTAATTTTGTGAGAAACGTGTTTTAATTTACATAACAATCCAGACTTAAACAAACAACCAAACAACCAAACAACAACAACAACAACAACAACAAAAACAACACCCTGAACTTCTCCATGAAATTAAGATGAGAGGAAATCATCACTAGGGCGTCACGTACGGCAGCACTACCTTGCTGAAGAGCCCGAAAGTGTCGTTGAAGGGCAGATGCACGTGATGCTTGAGCAGCAGATCTCTGACGTCCTTGAGGAGCGGGTCCTCGTATCCCCACAACAACTGACGCACGCTGAGCGTCACGAACAGATGCTCGCCAGCGACATCCAGCACGAGATCGGCCAGCTCCTCAATAAAGCCATACTGGTAGCGCAGCAGTGTCGCTATTGTCTGAAGCACAAGTCAGACCAGGTCAATGTATCCCCGTGTGTGTGTGTGTGTGTGTGTGTGTGTGTGTGTGTGTGTGTGTGTGTGTGTGTGTGTGTGTGTGTGTGTGTGTGTGTGTGTGTGTGTGTGTTGTTTTTAGGGGGTTGTTTGTTTGTTATATTGTTGTTGGTTTTTGTTTTGTTCTGTTTTTTGTGTGTTGTTGTTGTTTTTGGTTGTGGTGTCTGTGTGAGTGTGTTCTCTTTGTGGGAGAGGGGGTTTCCAGGGTAGGGGACCACAATGCAAATGCGTTAGGTTTCTTGACAGTAACATAATGCCCCTCAGATGAACTCTAGAAAGTTTTGGGCCAGTGAGCGTATGGCGCATCCCAACGCTCACTGAGTTAGGATTTTTGAGACGTCCCCCAAAGACGAATCAGTTACCGTCATTTCACAGAAGTTTTCACAGTCCTTGGCTTAATATCTGAAATTAACGATGCCTTTGATAAAACGGAAAGGGAATCCGATGCCTTAATTAATAATAATAATAATAATAAAAAGGGTATTTGTGGCGCCCCATCTCACAAGAGCTCGGAGCGCGTACATAAACTACACATAACACACAAAAAACATAAACGTATATAACACACACACACACACACACACACACACACACACACACACACACACACACACACACACACACACACACACACACACACACACACACACTGATTTTTTGCAGATGGCATGCAGAGATAGAGAGCGGGGGGGGGGGGGGTGGGGGTGGGGGTGGTGGTTATTATTATTATTAATTATACTTTTATACACACAAGCATGGGCAGATTGATGGTTGTGAAGTTGTGCGTGTCAGGGCCCACAGACTTGTTCCGGTCGAAGTGAAACCACACGTCCTCCCGATAACTGATGGTGTCATTGTCCATGTATCGTACTCCCACCTTGCGGCGTTTCTCTCTGTATACAAAGGCAACACGAACTTTGAACGTTATGCCTTTTTTCCCCGTGTGATAAATTCTCGTTGCCCCGTCTTTGATATCACCCAAACGAGGTGGAAAAGGACAAACACCCACCCACCCCTTGTGATAAATACAGACTTCAACATAAGTCAAGGACCACTTGCAAACACTCTCGCAGCGCACAGAGGTTAAGGCCAAAACATTTGGTGGTTTTTCAGCTTCAGCAAGCTTTGCAGGATGCATTGTTAACCCTTTAACACTTTCACAGCAAAAAAAAATTTGAAAGATTCCTTGATCTCTATTTTTTGTGAATTCTTAAAAACTGATTAGACCTGTCTGTCAAGCTGGTCCTTGACTTATGTTGAAGTCTGTAGTACAGGGAAATGTATCGGACCGTACAGTTGAAAAAAGGCAAGCGTAAAATTGATGTTTTTTACTCCGTCTGGAAGGCCGGCGTCACACGCACAATAAACATGTAACCCAGACGTCTGTAGCCAAGCCTACTGACTAAAACGATTCTTCCGTGCAACCGCACGTAGCACACGCTGTTTACCTTCTGATTTCTCTACCAGACACATACTCCGACACGCCTATCAACAGGTGTCGGTTAACTTGTCGGAGTATTCGCTCCATTTGATTGGCTAGAACGACCTGTCAGTCAGAAACTAGCAACATGTCAATTGCCAGCTGCGCTCGTCCACGGTCCCATTCCATCCGGGAGGAACCCACGAGTGGGTGGGTGGGGTGGGTGCATGGGAGTTTAACGTCCTTTTCCACCACGTACGGGTGATATCAAAGACGGGGCAACGATGAAAAAGCCAGCACAATATTTGGCCACCCCGGCTCCCGGAACCCACGAGTGAAAAGCACGGACACGCATTGGAAAAAACAACAACAACAACAAAACACACACACACACACACACACACACACACACACACACACACACACACACACACACACACACTGACACACACACACACATCCCTAGGTGGCGCTGTGCGAATAGAGCTTCACCAAGGGGAGAAGCCCCAATGTTCGCTACATAAGATATAGAACTCGTGACTAACCAAGCCAATGATAACTCTTGGCTAAAGGCATGACTTCGACCTTTAATAATAATAATACTAATGAATAGTACGTGTTTAGCGCTTAATCTCGCAGGAAAGCAACTCATAGCGACCTTAGCCACGTGATGGTGTTACACGAGATACAACAAGTGTCTGTTTACCTGTACGTGTAAGGTCCACGTTCGACCAACACTGGGGGGTCTCCGTCCTCTATCACCTCCCTGTGGTTAGCCACATGCAACACCCACACTTGGAAGTACACAGGCACTCTGTCAGGAGGAGACAACCAGTTCTTGTACGACTCAGTCCCATTCTTCAGCGGCAGGGTCTGGCATAGAGGAACGTATCATTACGTCAAAGGTCGACGCTACGAGGGCCTCGTATTACACAGGACATGACTCAAAGTGGGGCTCAGTTGGCAGAGTTCGCCCGTTAGGGGGTGTAAATGTATACCAGTCAGTCCCGTCGATATTTCGCATAATGTAAAGTCGTAGAACGGAGTCAGCGGCCAGGAGACTTCACCTCGCCAGACCCCGGAGTACATTTGCACCCCCTCCCACGTTGCGGGGATACAGTCGTCCCCGTTAGTGGACGACTGGAGTTTATTTGCTCCTCCTGGGCATGAGTGGTATACATTTGCACCCCCTAACGGGCGAGCTATACCAACTGAGCCAAAGTGGGGATGCGTAACTGTGACAGATAGTTTATTGATCAAGGTATCTTTGGAAACAACACTGAACCACCACCACCACCACCACCACCACCACCACCACCACCACCACAAACTTCTTCATTGCAGCCAGTGTCACCAACCTGGCAGTCTCAGTAACTGAATTGAATAGTATTCAGCTATGCCTCTTAAGCGCCCGAGCTCAACCACCCCTCCCGGTATATGATAAGACTGGTTAAAAAGAACAAGCCACGGCACACTAGCAGGGACCACTTCAAGCCACTATTACCCAATAATGTGGCCAAGCTGGCAGTCTGACTGAATTGAATAACATTCAGCTATACCGTTCGGGTAGGGCCAGTAGCCCCCCCCCCCCCCCCCCCCACCGTGATAATCTGCCATCCATCTCCAATCAGAGTCACTCTTGTGGCGGGTACGTTAAACCCCAACTAACCAACCAACCTAAGATTCAGCTGCAGCTATCAAAATCAGTATTTGTTCTCACTTGCTTGATCTTCCTGTGAAACACGTCCTTGAAGATGGGAATAAGAGCACAGCCTGTGCCCAACAAGACCACCCCGCAGATTCCACATATCCACACGCATACAAGTGGTCGTTTACATGACGCCATCTTTTGTCACATGGACAGTTGGACTACTATAGTACATTACACACGAGATGCATAGCGGAGTTACGGCCCAGTGACTCAAACGACACACCTGCTTTCGTTATCTCAAGCCGGCACAGCTGATAGAAAATAACTTGATTACGATAACCGTTATTTCCGACTCAGTATACATAGTACTTCTGGTGATAAAATCGTTACTCTAGGTACACATGGTATCGATAAAAATGTACATAATTATGCTCTCTGTGAATAGTGGCCGGTGTCATAAATTTTGCTCACCCCTATAGTACTTCCCCCCCCCCTCGTCCCCCCCCCCCCGGCCCATTAACTTTAATATCAGTTATTGGACCCACTCCATAGTTGTTGGACCCCTCGAGTCCTGCGCTTAGCTATATTTCGTCACTTCTGGCGTTTTAGACCATCTTGGGTCTGTCACGTGCACGGCTCTGTCACAGCCGGTTTTGAACTCTGAAAATCAGTAAACGATCAACCAAACACCTTCAGTTTCGCAACGCCGTTGTCAGTCCACCAAGTGAAATCAGTCGGCAACATCTCCCAAGGGACATAACTCAGGTATACTGTGAAGATCATTTTTGGTACTTTTTTTTATATCAGCTACTACTACAGTTTGTGCTTTTATGTAAAAACATTACACCCAAACCATTATGTGTCGTGTACAAGTTACAGCGAAGTCAACAAAGCTTTTAAGTTATGCAGAGTGTTCAGTCAACTTGAACTAAGGTGGGACTGACAGTTGAGGGGGTCCAATCACTATACGCTCTGATTATAATTGTTGGACCCCGGGGATCCATTAACTTTAAAGTTATTGAATCGGGGGTTCCATTACTTGGGGGGGGGGGGGGGGGGTCTATTAACTATACCACACCGGCCATGGTCCCCGACCCTGCTTGACCCGGCCCGGCATACTGAGAAACACCTAACTTGGTTTCCCGTCCCGGGCTCAGTCGCTGAGATCGGACCGAAGCTCAGTGTGTGCCTTCCCTGAGTTAGTACCGGTTAGCCTGGCCCTTACGAAGAAAAGCTGAGAAGTGTTAGCCCTGTCACATGTCGGTGGCACAGTGAAATTCAGTTTTATCAGTGTCAGTGGTCAGTCAGTGGGGAACCACTACGGCTCACCGACTCAGTCATCATTGGTACCGGCGGAGTGGCACTACTTCACAGTACTAATACGACACGGCTGAAGTGACAGATTCAGAGCCGACAGTTTGGCAAACAGGAGTTTGGGCGTTGTCAAGCCTTGTTAGACTGGGTCGAGTTGGAACACATGACAGTGCTGAGTTCATCGATCGAGTTGTTCTCAACTCGCCGGTCGACCTGGTCGGTCTTGGGTCGAATGAACTAGGGCGAGTTGACCTGGCTCCGCCAGAGTAGCGGCCCTTGGACCGTAGCTAAAAGCGAGCTTCTGGTGTGCGCCGTGTAACGTAATGTTGCTCGTGTTGTGACCCCAACTGCGCGTGATAACGTCAGGACCCGTGAGGACACTGCGTTCTGCTTCCTGTAGCTTTCTCTTCATTTGCTGACGTCGTGGCACGATGAGGAGAAAGGCAACTGTGTGTCGTGTTCTGTGTGGAATTTTCGGCCTGGCATGTCTTGTGACAGGTTGTGTTCTGATCAGTGTCTTCGACAAACTCATTCACCACGAAATAGACAGTGTGAGTGTTGTACAGGGAAAGTATATTTAGTTATAGGGTCTGTTTCTTTGCTCCACGTACAGCCATGAAATTCCCACCATAAGCAAAGACGCATGTCAGGTGACGCCGCAGCTTTTGTGCACATGACTCACTTTCTGTATTTGTTCCTTGCAACTCAAATCATTTGACTCTCTCTCTCTCTCTCTCTCTCTCTCTCTCTCTCCGGACTCTGTAATTCTACTGGGTTAGGCGCATGGGTCTGGTTGGTCCCCAGAGTGTCAGCTGTATTGCAGATTTCCCACTTACAGCACATTCAGACCTGCATTGTGTATTTAATAATAATAATAATAATAATATTTATAGGGCGCCTATCCCCGTGGAACGAGCTCTAGGCGCCTTACAATCTAAAACCTAAAAAAGCACAAAAACCCCATTCACTCAACTCAATGTACACTGCGTAAGAAATAAAACACACACACACACACACACACACACACACACACACACACACACACAGCTGAAAAAAGAAAAAAAAGAAAAAGGCAGAGACCAAGATAAAAAACCAAGAACAAGTGCCAGTGATAAAACCCGAAACAAAAGAACAGATTAAAATGAGACAGATAAAACCTAAAAGACAGCAGTGGTAAGGAGCTAAAAGAAAGACTGACACTATAAGACTTGCATACGATGCCACCCATTGCGCATTTTGAGATCACAGCTCATAAGTATGAATTGCACAGATTAGTCCAGATATTTTAAAAACAAGTGTGTCTTAAGTTTGGATTTAAAAGACGACAATGTTGGGCAATCTCTGAGGGGCTTTGGTAAAGTGTTCCATGTAGCAGGACCAGAGTAAGAAAAAGAGCGCTTCCCGAAACTGCTCAGATTAAAGCGAGGGACACAGAGGTGCCCAGCTTCCTGGGAGCGCAGGGATCGGGTAGGGATGTATGGAGTGAGGAGCTCAGCAAGGTATGAAGGTGTGTTAGACTGCAGAGTGCGGTAGCATAGAGTTGCGACCTTGTATTCAATTCTAGCCTTCACTGGCAGCCAATGCAACTCTCTCAGGAGAGGTTTTGCATGGTCTCGCTTGGATCTGCGAAGGACAAGCCTTGCTGCGTTGTTCTGCAGCCTCTGTAGACGATTGATTTTATCAGGTAAGCCGGACAACAAGGAATTGCAGTAGTCAAGCCGGGACAAGACAAAGGCTGACATCAGTTTTTTCGTGGCCTCGACTGACAGGAACGGTCTAATATGGGCTATTCTTCGAATTTCGAGAAATGTGATCTTGCACATGTGACTGATCTGACGGTCCATGGACATTTGTTATTTTCTTGTCCGCAGCAGATTACACTGTCTTGCGTTGTATCATTTGGGGGATCTGACTGACTCATCCCTGAGAACCACAACATTTGGCCACTGCCGTAAATAACCATATATAGTTACATTGTTATCCCACGGACTTACATAGAGTCTCTGTAAGTCCCTGGTTGTCCTAGGGGAGCCGGGGTGGCCGAATGGTAGAGCGTTGGACTCTCAATGCTCGGGTCGTGAGTTCGAATCCCGCCGGCTGGGGCCAAATATTTGTGCTGGCCTTTTTTCTCGTTGCCCCGTCTTTGATATCACCCTGATGTGGTGGAAAAGGACGTTAAACTCCCAAACACCCACCCACCCACCCACCCCTGGTTGTCCTAACAGCAGTGTGTAACATTTTTATCATGAGCAGTCCGATATACGTAAAGCTCAGTTGGTATATAGTTTGCCCGTTAGGGGGTGCAAATGTATGCCAGTCAATTCCGTCAATATTTCGGCATAAACAGTCGTCCATTAATGGGGGCGACTGTATCCCGGGTGCAAATGTACTCCGGTGTCTGGCGAGGTGAAGTCACATGGCCGCTGACTTTGTTCTACAAATTTACTTTATGTGAAATATCGATGGAGTTGACTGGTGTGCATAAAATGCACCCCCAAACGGGCGAACTATACCAACTGAGTATAAGTAAACTGTCACTCAATAACGGTCAGCGGCTTTATGACTGTGGTTGACACAAGACGAGGGACTCCATCAGCCTAGTGCGTTAGTACTTGACCGACCCGGTTGATAAGTCTTGACTGGTATCATAATGACACCTCAATTAGGGACAGATAGAAACCTACATATGTATAACACAAATACTAGTAGCTTGTATTATATCTGCTCTTATCACATAGATTTGCAAATGTCCTGGTAGTTTTTACAACATGCACATGTATGCATATATATATTTCTAGCTTGTCTGAAGAAGACTGTGCATGCCGATAGTTTTATCCTTCCATTTATTTTTTTATTCTTGTTATTTTGCAGCTGTCATTCCTTCCACATTAGTTGTGCTGTTGCCATAGTTCACCCATTCCCCGGGGGGGCTTGACTTTTCCTTCTCAAATGAAGGAAAATTGACTTTTCCTTCTTAAATGAAGGAAAAGGTCAAGAATGATAACACATGCACACATTCATGTTCACATGCACACACACACTGTTTGAGAGCTGGGAAATTATGAGTGAAAACATTCTTCCTCATATCCATTCAAATCAGTTGCATGTTAGTGTTAGTAACCCGCCATTTGGGGAGGCAGGGCAGTTGAGCTGTAGAGGGTTAGGACCTTAAATGCTGAGGTTGTGTTTGATTCCTGGCCTAATCCTACTCGGGTTTTTGTTGTTTTTGTTTTTTAACTGAGGTTTTGTCAGGCTTGCCAGAGAACGCAGAATGCATATATATGCATGGCCACACATCAGTTTTCCATATTCTAGACTAACACTATTTCATTTTATTCCAGAACCTACCGTTGAAGAATGGATCTGATTCTTACAAGAATTGGTTGTCGCCGCCGGCACCGATTTACTTCCAGATTTGGGTACTAGATGTTGTTAATCATTTGGAGGTCGTGAACCAAGGAGCCAAGCCAGTGCTGTGGCAGAAGGGGCCGTACACGTACAGGTTTGTGTCAGAACTAGGATCGGTACTTGGTGGCGCAGCACCATGACAACGTGCTTTCCCTGGGGGAAGCAGCCCCAATTTCCTGAAAGGGACAATAAAGCAGTAAAAAACAAACAAACAAACAAACAACAAAAACCCCAACAACTCTAGAACTTTTTTTGACTGTGCTGCGGAGACTTGTGAGAGATGGGGTGGAGCACATATGGGATTTTCAAAGTGCACAGGTACCCCATCTTGACGTGATCTGAACCTAGAATTTCTGAAAAAAAAAAAAAAAAAAATAGGCATCTGTGACTGAGTAGATTTATATGCTGTGGCATTAATGACTTTCGGCATAGTGTATGGGCTATCTACACTGTTTAAGATTTTTCAAGGTACACCATCTACCTGTGTTATAGACTGCTCATTAAAAATTATGACTGCCATTGCAGCCACTAATTGCATCAACAACTTTAACCTTAATCCTAAGCCTGACACAGTTACAGTCTTAACGGAAAACCTCTCTTGGTGAATCATATTCTTGATATTGTGTTGTGGTGCTCTTGTTGTTTTGTATACAAGTGTGTGTTGGTGTGTGTGTTTTCTTGTTTGCTTGTTTTTGTGTCTTCTTATGTGTGTTGTTTTCTTGTCTGGAATTAGTTTTCAAAACCATTATTTTGAAGTTGCTTTTCGAGTCTGTCTGTGTGTGTCTGTATGTCTGCCTGTGAATTTATACTGTTTCGCTTTTCTCATCAGTTCAGTTTTGACGTTTTTCAGAGAAACGCGGGAGAAAGTTAACATAAGCTACACAGAGAACAGCACCATCACATACTGTGAGAACAAATGGTACGAGTTCGATGCGTCAAGATCAAAAGGAACAGAGGCCGACATCTTTACTACAGTCAATCTCCCGTTCATTGTGAGTTCACGAGAACTGTTTGTGTGTGTGTGTTGTTCACACATGTGACCTTCAACTTATTCCGTTTCTGCAGATTTGATTTCGCGACTTTTATTTGCACCCATTGCAATCGTATGTTTCTAGAACATGAACATATAATTCCACAAAATAACCTGTAATATTTAAGTGATCATTAACCGGTTGAAAACTTGAAGCCTGGCAAACTAATTTTTGGTCAGTGGAATGGGTCGCAGTTTTCCTGTGTTCGAGCAGCATGTCAGGCTACAGTAAAGGATTTATGTCACAACATGACACGACAAGCTACTAAAGAATAATTTACTTCAAGAGACAACATGATACGACCTCGTACGGGAATGGGGATTAAGGAGCTTTGCCAGTTGCTGGATGTGAAATTGTTGATCTTGAGCTGAGTTTTAATGGCAGTTGATCCTGTTTGTGACAATTATAAGCCTAGTTCCAGTTCTTTCCTCAAACAGAGGCTTCGAAACGCACCTACGGACTTCTTAAAATTCTCGTTCGTTGATTTTGACCGAAAAACTGCTTGTCAAAACTTGCAGCTTTTTTTGTCAAAATCAACAAACATCGGGGACACCTCATTGTGAAAACTTTCTGTTTCTTTGTTACAGACGATAGTCAACATGCTGCGCTACGAGTATTGGTGGCTGTTAGATGTTGCTGATTACCTTCTAAGGCATGCAAACGAGGATTTGTTTATCAAACTGACCCCCGGACAGCTGCTGTGGGGTTACGAGGATCCTCTGCTGAAAGAAGCCAAGGACTTACTGGCGAGATTCAATATCTCGTTGCCAATTGATGACAAGTTTGGGCTCTTTTACAAGGTATGAACCTGCTGGACAGGCTCTTATAATATTATATATATGTGTTTAGTAAGTTAATCAAAAAAAAGTGTAGCATACAACAAATGTGCTTTGACAAGGCCACTGTGAACCAGACGTTACAAGCAATATTACAAGGCCTCTGTGAACCAAACATTACAAGTAAGGAAGCTAAAGTATGTTTCTCAAACCAGGACGGACATCAAACTTAGAATTTAAACCTTGAAAAGTAAAACATTCACTTATACCGAGACAAGTGTTTCATGCAGAAAATGATGAGAGAAAACCCAAATCAGGCCACTGGTCACTGGATTTGTTTCATATTACCACCTCACAGTGAAGGTGCAGAAAACAATCAGCATAGCTGTGTCAAAAGATAGGCTTTTGGAGAATGGTGGCATTATGCAAGTGGAGTATGATGTATTCTTAAACAGTTTTATAGCTTTATACATGGCACTTGTTTTCCTTTCCCAGGATTTCGTATATATGCCTTTAGAAGAAGTTGTTTAACAGGCTTGTGTGTGTGTGTGTGTGTGTGTGCGTGTGTGTGTGTGTGTGTGTGTGTGTGCAGCAAAACGGAACCGATGATGGGGTGTATGAGATTTACTCTGGAATCGACACCACTGACCACTTTGCTGAGATAGTTACGTGGAATGGAAATGAGTAAGTTGAATGTATTACTTTATTATTATTATTACGTTTTTTTTTTGGTTTTTTTTTTTTTTTTTTGCTCTCTGGTGTTGATGGTACATGTAATTGAAGGTTAGCTTGGAATCTTATCACTTTCAAAGTCCATCTTTGCTAAACCAACATGTTTTGCCTGCTCGAAATACTCTATCTTGATGATCAGTACAGCTCTTAATGTGATACAGTGTTGTTTACACTTTGTGCAAGTGATCAAACATTTAGATTGTTCGCTACTGGAGTGCTCAGTGTGGTTGCAGCATTGTGGAGTACATTTCTGTTGGCTCAGTGCCAGCATTACAGATTCTGTCACTGTCCAGGTGGTGTAATGATAGATACCACAGAAAGAATAGGTCAGAAGAATCAGTGGTAGCATTAGACCCCATAAATATGAACGACTGTGCGGATTTTTTAAGTCTTTCAGTGTCGTACATGAATCTGAGAAACTCTCTTTTGTCTGTTTTAGGTCGCTTAGTTATTGGACTACTGCACAAGCCAACGCAATTAATGGATCAGGTAAACTTTAGATACCACAGTCTGCGCTGATAACGTTTATGGGTAATTACCGGTACTTTACTGGGTGAAATTTAGAGATACTGGATAAGAATTTGGCTGCCAGTATGACATACTGGTTGATTATAACTCTACCGGTCTAAAAAAAACAAACAAACACCCCCCCCCCCCAAAAAAAAAAAAAAAAAAAACCAAACAAACAAAAAAAACCAAAACAAAACAAAACAAAACAAAACAAAAAACAACAACAACAACAAAAAACCAACTAATGATTACTGTCCCAGTGTGTGTTTTGAAATGGGCATGCTTTACCATGCACTGTGAGTGCAGACGAGTGAGTGCATTGTTTGTCCTCGTGTTTGACCGACACTGGTTCTGATGAGTGGTCTACCACTTTTGTCTTGCTGATTTGCTCCCTGCGTAACTGCAGTACAGGTTTAAAAAAAATGCTGACACGATCACTGAGTCTGGACAGTTCAGTTGGTCTGTATTTCAACAAATTCAAAGTGTGGATTAATGTGCCATTTTTGTTATTTGTTGGTTTTTGGTGTGAACATTGGTAAATGTTACAAGCATGCAGTTTGATAGTTCCTTGTTTTTTCTGTTTTAATTATAAAGTTTCAATGTTTGCATTCCTTTGTTGCTGTTGTACTTAACTGTTGTAAAGGAGGGTGTGCTGCGTGCATTGTTCAGCGGAGCCGGGGTGGCTGAATGGTAGAGCGTTGGACTTCTAATGCTCAGGTCTTGAGTTCGTATCCCGGCTAGGGCCAGATATTTGTGCTGGCTTTTTCATCGTTGCCCCGTATTTGATATCACCCGTATGTGGTGGAAAAGGACGTTAAACCCCCAAACACCCACCCACCCGCGTACATTGTTCAGCTCAGCATGTGGAACACGCCTGGAGTTTGTGAAGCCAGTGTTCCTGATTACGCACAAAGCTCATCAATTGACGCACAGATTTGAAAACAGCATGTCACAGGGGATGCACTCTTTTGTCTCTCTGTGACAAAGATTATTTTTCCAACACTCTCCTGGAAACTCGTTGAACAAAAATTGATCTGTAACCAGCAGCGGACGCCCCCAGCATCGTATTTTTGCTGAGCCATTGTGCATAACAGACAGAAATTCAATCTGATTGGCTTAAGCACTATAGGACACTGTTTGTCTAGTCATTGATGCTCTGTTTTTGTAAGCGTGCGGGTTCCTCATCTTGCCAGTTTGCTATGGCTGACACGCTACAATTCACATACATCTCTCCTACTTGAATACTTTTGTAAACAACAACAAACGGTTTTGACTTTCAGATTTTTTATACCAGCTAGAAGACCATGCACCCTAAAAATGTACAAAAGGACCCCCAAAATATGGAGAGAGGGTCCCAAGGACCCTTATATTTTGGAATCACATGGAACACTGTGAAGCAGGTGGCAAATGCGTGTGCATTGTTTGCACCTGTTTTGTTGCTACAGATGTTGTGTCGGAGTATGAGGGATTCCTTGTATATTCAGTTTTCTACGTACCAGTATCTTATTTCATCTCTACTGATGTAGTGTTAAGAGTATGAGAGATTCCTTTTGTATTCAGTTTTCTACGTACATGTATCTTCTTTCATCTCAACAGATGGCACCTTGTACCCACCCTTTGTTGATACATCACAGTCTTACTACCTGTTCTCCTCGGACCTGTGTCGGTGAGTTTACGAAAATACATGTTTATTAATGAAACCTCCTGCATCAGCCTTACATGTATGATGTTCCTTGGACCAGGCTTGGGAAGAGTTGGTTGTATGTGTTGAGGAGAAGTCTACCATACCATACTGTACCGCCTACCCTACCCTACCCTACCCTGCCCTGCCCTACCCGTACCATGTTATCCCATGCCTCTTCATACTGTGCCACGCCACGCCACGCCAAGCCACGCCACACCACACCACGCCACACCACACCACCACGACACGCCACGCCAAGCCACGCCACACCACCACACACCGCCACACCACACCACGCCACACCACACCACCACGACACGCCACACTACACCACACCACACCACGCCACGCCACACCACACCACACCACACCACCACGACACGCCACACTACACCACACCACACCATACCACACTTTGACAGGTCTTGTAGTGAATGTACTTCTCTTGCAGCTCCCTTGTGATCAAGTACTCTGACACGTACACTCTAAAGGGGATCGATCTGGCAAGGTTCAAGGTGCCGCGGGAGGCTTTCGTGAACGTGTCGTATGGCCAGGGATTCTGCACTCCGAACGATAACTGTCTTCCGTCCGGGCTACTCAACGCCAGCGTTTGTCGACAAAGTAAGTCGGGGTGTCCTTGGATTGCCTGCTGGTATGTGTAGTTTCAAGTCTGTAATCAGTTGTGGTGGTGTACAACTTTCATGGATATTGTGAGGTGGGTGAACCAGTCTGCACAGGAAGTGTGTGAGTGTGTGTGTGTGTGTGACTGTGATGAGTGGAATGGTGCTGTGGGCATGTTTGGTGTGCATGAGCATGCACACTGGCGATGAACTGTAGTCTGTGCCTCTCCTATCACCCGCACCCGTTTGAAAAAAAAAAAAAAATTATTTGTTTTTCTAATTGTGTGTGTGTGTGTGTGAGAGAGAGAGTATGAGGGAGTGTTAGAGGCTTCATTGGAGCTATATTCTTTCACATTCTTGTCCACAGAGGTCAAGTGTTTGAACCCTATTTTGCAGATGCCCCGATTGTCTTTTCACTGCCCCACTTTTTGGATGGTGACCCCGACATCAGGAACCGTGTGATTGGGATGAATCCAAATCGAGCAGAGCACCAAAGCGTCATTGACATTGAACCAGTATGTTGTAATTCGTCAGATTTATTAGAATCATCATTTATTGTTGTTCATCGCCATTAACTTATACAAGTAGCACAGTCTCTGTATTTTGGGGAGGAAATATGTTTTGCCTGTTCTCCTCTAAACGATTTTATTTACAACTTTTCATATTTTGATCATCATTAAAATTAAAATGACAGTCTGCACGTTGAACGGAGGATGCCTCATTTTAGTATGGAAACGTGTTTCTTAACTTGAACGAATGAACGATGCTTTGCTTGTGCGCGCACTGCATTGCGAATGTCTATAAATAGACCAGTCAAGTCAGCCACTTCGCTTTATACTAGCCTTGGGGCAGCATTGCAGCGATGCAAGGCTTCATGCTGGTCTGCTGTGAATATCTTGATAGAGGCGACTGTGTTGAAGTAAGAAGTCAAGTGCATTCATCGAAAATTGTTCATGTGTTGCTGTACGCCAGATAAGTTCTCAGAGGCTTTACTGTCAGTGTGAAGATTTTAGATGACAGTGTTTCATTCCAGAAATTGGCATTTTGTTTGTTTTGTTGCTGCAATTTTCCCTTTGTTGAGATATTAGTCTGTGGTTGATTCAGATAACTGGTGTGGTGATGAACGCTGCCAAACGTCTGCAGATCAACGCCTTCATCACAAACATCTCCCATATTCAGTATGTATCTTTTGTTCACTGAAAAAATATGTCCTCAAATATTTACAAGAATAAAAACAAAATAAAACAAGAAAAACCCAAAACAAAAAATAAACAAAACGTAAACTATACTAAATGCTGTATCGTGCTTGGATGTGTTCATGTGATGAAATCAAGGGGTCCTTGTATGCTGCAGGCTGGGGAATTTTCAGTTATTTGGGGGGTTTTTAAAGCCAAATTTCCTATTCTTTCGGCCCAAAAAATCCAAGTTTCAGTCAAAGAAAAGGCAGGAGAAAAAAAAGTTGCACACAATATCATATAATGTCATATGAGACAGTCTTACTTCATTTTTGAAGACTTGCATGTCCTTACCAAGGCAGTATTTTTCATTTGGGTGCCAGGAGAGGCTATGAAATGCCTTTAGAAGTGCTAAAATTTGATCTCTGAAATGGAGCATTGCCCCCTGTGTTCCCCCAGCAGGGCACTGCCTCTGCACCCCAGCCTAGGTTCCAGTCTTTTTTTCCCTCAGCAATTCCCCGGCCTAATGCTGGTCTTGAATTATTACTATATACAGTGTCAGTGGTGTGTGTGTGTGTGTGTGTGTGTGTGTGTGTGTGTGTGTGGATATTTAACAAAATCTGTGGTCATTTATTGCTGTGGTGTTTGTGGATTTAGCGATTATAAAAAAAACAAAAAAACAACAACTGAAAGATGTGTTTGTGTGTGTGTGTTCTCTCTCTAGGGATACAAGGAACTTCCATCAGTATGTCGTCTTACCGATCCTGTGGTTAGACGAAGTAAGTACTGCTTGGATCTGATTCTATTTCTTGCATGTCAAGATTACTGGAAACTTCAGAAGAATAACTATTGACCCCAACAAAATCTTCATTCATGACAGTTGTAGTCTACTTTTGAATAGGCAGTGGTGAATCAGAAACAGCTTCTGTCTGGATATTCTGGTAGAAACGGAAACGGTAATGACTGCGAAGTGGTTACAAGTTAAGCAAATAAAAGCGACATAAAAGGACAGAAACCACTTAACTTTGACAAAGGACGGCACAGGCCAACGTTTCGGCTTTTGCCTTCTTCAGGACATAAACAAATGGGACATAACTTCAACAAACAAACAAAAGGTAACTCTGCGGACGTACTGTATTCTGTATTCTGGTAGGTTTTGATGTTTTCGCTAGTAGGTTTTGATGTTTGTTTGTGTTTTTTCTGATTCCCCTTATGTGCTGTCTTGTTTTTTGCAGAGTGCCACAATAGATGACAAGTCCGCCCATGACTTTAAGAGTGAGGTGCTGACAGGCATAAAGATTACAGAAGCTGTTGAGTATGGCCTGATTGGTCTTGGCGCCTTCATACTGCTCATCGTCATTGTCCTTTTCGTCAAAGATGTCACATGCAAACCTGTAAGTGCAAGACTTGCTTAAATGTCTGTATAAACTCTATCATCACTTTCAGCCCTGCCACCGTTGCTTAAATGTCTGTATAAACTCTATCATCACTTTCAGCCCTGCCACTGTTGCTTAAATGTCTGTATAAACTCTATCATCACTTTCAGCCCTGCCACCGTATCACCTACGTTCTCGCAGACCCTAATAATAATATGCAACCGGCCCCCGTAGTGTAGTGGTTAGCACTTCGGATCATGGACCGGGAGACCCGGGTTCGAATCCCAGCCGAGGCAAGCGGGATTTTTCCTACCTAGGTCGGCTCCTACCCAGAGCGGGTGTGCTATGGGCCCAATGGGGAGGCTGTTGCCACACAGCCGAGCTTTACCCACTTCACGGGTGCGACTTTGGGGGTGCTTCCCTTTGTATGACACGTCTTATGATGTGGATGATTACACGGCCGGCACCGCAGGTGCTGTAGTTCCCGGGCCTGGTTAATGCCGGGATATTTATGACAGGAAGCGTGGAATGCGGCCCTGTCCCGCAGTCCCAAACCACATGGACCTCCATAGCATCATCTTATTATCATCCTCATCTCCATCATCATGCATAATAAAAATTGTCCCAGCTTCCGAGTCCTCCGTGGGTTCCACCCATGACCTGGGAGGAACACCACTGGAGCTGGCAAAGAGTTGGGGCAGCAAAAAAAAAAAAAAAAAAAAAAATGCATGCACGTGACCGACTCACATACGCTCTGCTCAGTGGAAGATTCCCTGATAGGATGGATCCAATGCTTCTTGAGAAATAGGGTTTTGTATGCAAGAGCCCAGCTTTAGATCTAGCACACTTGAAAAACTCCCAAGCAGAGAGCGTTATTGCTATTGAGATTCCTTCAGGGCTGAAAGGGTTATTGCTTTGGAAATGTTCAGCCCACCAAATTTGAAAAATAAATGCAATTCTAAATTCCGAAATTTAAATAGCTGAGCTGACCCTTCGCACCACGTGATTGTAATGTGTTTATGTCCAGTGTGTGCGAGAATGCGTGTGATTCACGTGAGTGTGCGTGTTGGGTTCAGTTCGCGGCGCTTTGAGCCGATTCACGAAATTGGATAAAGCGCCTATACAATACTCATTATTATTATTATTACATTGCCATGGATTATTTCCAAAATCAGTGCTGTGAATGGCTGAAGGGGAAACAAGTTTTCTCTATTTCAACTGAGCTATTTTCTAAACTGAGCTTTGCCAAAATTCCATGATGACCTTATTATATCATGTACGTGAATTTTTGTTAGTCCCAGTTCTGAAGAGGGCTTTCCTAGGTTTTAGCAGTGAAAGGGTTAATTCGGGGCTGGGTCAGGATGACCAGCTGGCTTAGTTTGGGCTGCATTTACATTGTGGGGTTGACAACTTGTATCAGCTCGTACCCTGCCTTAGGTTTGTTTTTCTTGGGCAAATAAGCGGAACTGAATGAAATATTTGTGATTGTCGTCATATCTTTTGTTTCCAGGGGGCCAGAGAACTGGTGCCGGTCACTGAGACCACGCCCATTGGGGCGACATGATAACAGCAACGGCCGCCACTCCCGTCAGCAAACGTGGATGACATTGTGCCTTGCACTTTGCGCTTTTTTTTCTCAGTTTGTCTCATGAAATTAGCAGATTCTCATTTTTCATTCTTCCCTCTCTCTCTCTCTCTTTCTTTCCTGTTCTAGTACTGGGAACTGTAGATCTAAGATCACGTTCTCCTCCAAAGCCAGATTTCTCTCCTGCAGCATCCAAAGTCACTAGTTCAGTTATTCATCCTACTTTGCATTACGACTGTCACTAGTTCTAAGTGCGGTCTTGCTGCATGAATTTGTCTTATGCTGAAATAGCCTGATAGAGGTAGCCTGGAATATTCCATTGTCCACGAGACCAGGGTTAACTTTTAAGAGCCCAAGTCTGCTCACCCCCTGCCCACTGTATTTTAAGACTTGTTAAAAAGGAACAGCCACTGCAAACCAGGTGGAGCCACTTCAAGCCATCATTACACAAGGCGTGGGCCTTCTGCTAGTCTCAAGACTGCTGCAGATTGCGTAACAGTGGCTTCTAGTGATTGAAAGATTTCTAGTAAAAATGCAAGTTTTGCATGGACTTTTAAAGTATTCCTCATTCATGTGAGTGGAGAAAAGGTTGTAATCCCCCCCCCCCTCCCCTCCCCCCCCTCGGGTCGTGAGTTCGATCCCGGCTGGGGCCAAATATTTGTGCTGGCTTTTTCATCGTTGCCCCGTCTTTGATATCACCCTATGTGGTGGAAAAGGACGTTAAACCCCCAAACACCCCCACCCCCACCCCCATCCCTCATCCCTCCACCCCACCCCACCCCACCCCACCCCACCCCACCCCACAACTTATTTAGTATCAATATTATAATGCACAGGAAAAGCCTGTTACACTCATACTGTGTTGCTTCAGACTTTGAAACCTCGGGCTTGTGTTCACCAAATCCTGAATCAGCTTTTGCTGTGCGTCATTGTTTACTTCTTTGCCTTCACTGTTGTGGTAACCATGGGTTTTACGCCAAAAGGAAAATAAAACAAAGAACGAAAGACTCGGAAGAGAAAGCCTACAAACCCTTAGTAACATTCTGAAATAATCATGCTTTTGCATCTCCAGACGTGCAGGGTTCTGGTGTGCAAAAATTCCTGTCTTCACATGTAAAGTGATGAAAGTGATATTTTTGTTTTGTTTTGCATTGTTTTAATTTTTTTTGCTGTGAAAGCGTTCCTGTTGAAAGTACAGTGTACATGTAGTGAACTGTCATGTGGTGTATGTGAATATGTTATGTGTTATGATGGGTGGGTAACGTAAGGGGAAAGGCAATACATTTGAACTAAAATGTAAATTCTCAAACCAGATCAGTCTATTTCCATGGGTATTATTTGTGAGATATTTATCTATTGGCGGGCAATATTATACGTATTGTATTGTGAAATATTCCATGGTCAAAAGACTCGAGTTACTTGCCAGAGTTTCATGAAGATAGTTGTAATTTATACTCTGTGTACGAATATCAGCCATGGGTACTCGCTTGATAATTGTTACGCAATTTTCACATTTTATGTCAATTGTACTATGAGTTCTGTATACCATGACCGTGACTTTTGAGAGTTGCTGAAAGCAGTAGGGCGATACCTTATGGCAAACAACATATGGCAGTGTCTGCGTGGGTCCGTTTGGCTTGCACACCCAGCTTCGATTTTTTATTTTCTGGATTGGCATGATAACACTTGGCACTATCAGAATCACTGAAGTGTATGTGACCGGGGCGGTCGGTGGTCTAGTGGTTATGAGACTTGTCACCCATGCGAGAGGTGGGGGGTTGGAGTCCCACTCGGGGCAAAGAATGTTTCCTTCTCGTATGTGGCACCGTTCATTCGGGCCGATGGTCGGGGGTTCTCTCCGGGTACTCCGGCTTCCTCCCCCTCTGCTTTGGAAATGTTCAGCCCACCAAATTTGAAACATAAATGCAATTCTAAATTCCGAAATTTCAGTAGCTGAGCTGACCCTTCGCACCACGTGATTGTAATGTGTTTATGTCCAGTGTGTGAGAGAATGCGTGTGATTCACGTGAGCGTGCGTGTTGGGTTCAGTTTGCGGCGCTTTGAGCCGATTCATGAAATTGGGTAAAGCGCCTATACAATACTCATCATCATTATCATTTGACCTGTGTTGGTGGTCATATAACTGCGGCTATTGCTCCATTACTGTCTAGTATTCCATTTGGGGGAATGTGCAGAATAGCTATTTGTCAGTGATTAGTGTGTGTTGTTGTTTCACATTTTATGTCAATTTTGTTTTTCCAGCCATTGTTGTGAGTTGTTTTTTTTGTCTGGGATTTGGATTTTTTTCTCTGGAAAATGCCTCAATGACTATTGTTGGTATTCCTGACTTTTAGCTGGGATTTCTGGTAGTTGTCAGGTAGCTATTAAGAAATTTTGCATTTTCAGACACCCCCAGACACAAAGACACGCACTGGCAGACACCAAGACACGCTCTCGCAGACACGCTCACAGGCACAGAACACACTATTTGTGGAAGTCAAATATTGAGTGGTGTGAAGCCCTACTGACTTTAACAATGAAATTGAAGTTGGCAGCACACTTTACTTTTTTCTTGCTAGTTGTACCCGAGTCCAAACACATGTATTAACAATGTCATGCAAAAAATATGCATTGCTATGTGCCAGGTGTTTACTTATTCTTAAAACAAGTATGATTTAGCATAACTGGTTACAGAGTTATCTCCCATTGCGTGTCTGCCAGTGCGTGTCTTTGTGTCTGCTGCATACGGTCAGTCTTTCCTGATCGAGTGAAGTCTCTAGCAAGCAGTTAAAAAGTTTGGAGACTATGTGTAAACTTTGGAAACACTGCTGTTTGGCTGTTTGGTGTTTGAGAAGTATTTTGTTTTTTTCCAACTTGTTTTTGAATGGTTACAGAATATACACACATTCATCATCATTGCACATTCAAGTGCTCTTTTCATTATAGCCTTGTTACTGTTTATGGGAGGAAGTTATTAAAATTGGCCCGGAAATCTTACAATAATAATGGCTTTAGTTTATAGAATGTGATTGAGCTTGTAATGTTGTCAAAAATTGTGTATTGTTAGAAAAGAGTTTTTGCTAAATATGAAATTTTATTGGTGACAGTTTTGTTGTTGTATTTTTTCCCCTCATATCATTTATAGTGTTTATGCTTATATTTGTGCTTTAATTTTGCTTTTGTTGGTTTTTTTTGTCTTTGGGGGATGGGGTGGGGGGAGAGAGGGAGTGGTGTTAGAATACTGTTTCTGTCAGATATGAAGTTTTATTGATGACAGTTTTTTTTTTTTTTTTTCTATTATGTTTTGTGGTATTGATGCTTGTATTAGTGCTTTAATTTTGCCTTTTATATTGTTTTCAATTTCTTTTTTATTTCCGCCTAGGGCGACAAGCTAGGGGGTGTGGGGGTTTGTTGGGGTAGGGGGGGGGGTGGAGGGGGACAGGATGTACACTTGTGCATATGATGTTTGTGCACGACGACACCTTTGGTGATGCAGTTACTAAAGTTTGATGGCTTAAAAAGTACAATTTTTGTAATAAGTGTATATTGAGATTTTCATGTAGGGTCTGTGATTTTTCAGGATTCATTTATTTGCATTTGCATAATGACCATTTTGCAGCGCGCTGAGCTGTTGTGACGCTATTGCTTTCCCCAGCATGGATCAAATAGATAATGTACACTGATCATACATGTCTTATATGCAAGATTATAAATGCTCATGAAGTACTTGCATGGCCTTGCTTTGTGTTTCTTGTTTTTCACATTTTTCTGATGTGACCAGCATAGTTGTTATTATGACCGAGGAAGGTAGACTTTGTATTTTTAACAACCCAGAACTATACACCATGACTTAGAGAGTTGCTGAAGGCAGTAGGGCGATACCATCTGGCAATGTCTCATGGATCCGTTTGGTTTGCACACGCAGCTTGGATTTTTTTCTGGATTTGCATGGTAAAATTTGGTACTAGCAGAATCACTAAAGTGTGATCTTTGACCTGTGCTGTGGTCTCATGGAATTCTCTGTGAGACTGCATGGTGACTACTGCTCCCTTATGATATTCCATTTTGAGATACGTACAGAATAGGTATTTGTCACCGAGTAGTTTTTTTGTTTTTGTTTTTGTTTTTTTTGGGGGGGGGAGGGGGAGGGGGGTCTTTTCGGATTCCAAATGACGTCTAAAGCTTGGTTGTGCAGGACATCAAAACTTACTCATCTTAAGAGTTCTGCAACTATTGCTTTGAAAAAAAAATCTTTTTGTATGTCACGTTTTCTTGCTTTACGACTGTTGGTGTAGACACATTGCTAAAGCTGTCAGCTTTAAAAGATTTGAACTTTTTCCCCCGGAAATCCTACTAAATTTTCATTAGTGTATATTCTGTTTTGCGATTTCATTATTTTCATACAGTCATATGCCAATAAAATAAGCTTTTCAGAAATGTTGTGCTTTCAATTGTTCTATCTGTTCGTGGTGCTTGATTTGAGTGGCAGTGAACGGTATTCATGAAGTTAACAAAAAGGACAAGGGTTTCACACACACACACACACACACACACACACACACGCACAGAGAGAGAGAGAGAGAGAGTACAAAGGTGAATTCATACTCCATGTTTCCTGTATATTTTAATTTCAGAATTTCATTTTCCAAATATACAGTGCTTTTTGTTTAAAAAAAAGTTTCAGGCACCACAGGACTCACTAATTAAACTGTCCTGCTAAAGCACATTATGGATTAATAAATTTATGAAAAATTTGTAGAAGTCAATTCCAGCTGTATGAGTACATCACGGTGCACGAACACTAAGCGTTCTTGAAACTGTAAAGTTTGACAACAGAAAATCCCAAAATAAAACTATTTCTGTCGCTGTGTCCTGAGACATGTACCCGTAATGTTTCGAGAGAAATACACACAGGGCTGTAAACGTCACACGTACACAAAATTTGACTAATACACTGTTTGTACAGCACCAACAATTTTGATATTACAGGCATGAGTTTTTCCACTATTCGGCGGTGTTGTATTTTTCTCCTGCTATGTCGCTCTCTCGGTCCACTCGCAGAGAAGACACGGGATACAACAGGATACAACTCCAATACTTTATTAACAGAAGATGCGCGGAGAACAAACTCATGAAAGAGGAAGAACCCAGAACGGTTGGTTGGTTAGCTGGGGTTTATCGTCCACGCCACAACGAGGTGATTGCAGACGGCCCTAGGGGGGCAGGTTATGGGAGACGGGGATAGCTACCCTAACTGTACAGCCCAGCTGAACACTTATTCAATCCAGTCAGACTGCCAGGTCGGCCACATTTTATGTATCCTTGACTGTGATGGACAAGTTTCACAAACAGATCCAGTTCACAGTCAGTGGAAGCGGGGCAACGTGAAAAAGGCCTGTACAAATTTTGGCCCTGTCGGGATTCGAACCCGGGACCTTTCGATCTCGAGTCCAACGCTCAAACCGTTGAGCCACCGACTCCCCCACCCAGAACGCTGTGCAGTGCTGCTTATATACTAAACAGGTCACATCTAGAACATTCCGCAACTTACTGGCAAGTACGGAATCTTTCCAAGGTTACGTAATCTACTGACGTTACTGCACCAGCATGTTCTGGGATGGTCTAGAAATTTCCATCGAGATGCAGTGGCTTTTCGCGATCTCTACAACAGGTGGAACTCCTCCGCCTCTGGGCCAATTTTCGCCGGTTCTGTTGTTGTTGTTTGTGTGTGTGTGTGTGTGTGTGTGTGTGTGTGTGTGTGTGTTTTCGCCGTTCTGCCGTAGAGAGGGAAATTAAGTAGAACAAACAGGACCGTTTATCAGTATCGCGTATCATTTAGGCATGACTGTTTTCGGCCCATAGATATCTATTCAGCACACAGAAATCGTATGTACAACATTGTTGAAGAGAAAATGCATCAAGAATAGACCAAAACAAGGGTGGGTGGGTGTTTGGGGGTTTAACGTCCTTTTCCACCACACTGATACGGGTGATATCAAAGACGGGGCAACGATGAAAAATCCAGCCAAATACAGTTTGGCCCCAGCCGGGATACGAACAGACGCAAACAAAGATCAAATTCGAAGTACATACTGAGAATAGTTAAAATGACCTGGAAACGTTCGAAGAAGGCCTACAAACACGAAGGGCAACCGACACATGCTCATTAACAACAACAACAACAATCATCATCATCATCATCATCATCCTCATCATCATCATCATCGCAGATCCAAAATACTTGGCTAAAAGCGCCGCGAGGTAAACCCGACACGCACGCTCATGTGAACCACACGCATTCTCTCACACACTGGACATGAACATTTAACAATCACGTGTTGCGAGGGGCCAGCTCAGCAATTTAGGTTTCGGTATTTTAAAATTGCATTCATTTTTGAATTTCAAGTTGTGGGCTGTACTTTTCAAAACAGATGGGGAGGAAGCCGGAGTACCCGGAGAGAACCCCCGACGGTCGGCCCGAATGAAGGGTGCCACATACGAGAAAGAAAAAAAAAATTCGCCCAGAGCGGGACTCAAACCTGCCCTCTCGCCTACCGTAAACAGCAGAAATAGGTCAGAATAGGTTAAAACTGCGACTCCTGCTACTGTGCATAATGCAGGCAAGTCTGTCACAGTTGCCGAGTTTTCAGCGCATCGGACACCCCTATAAAACCAGAGCGTGAGTTTGCAGTGACTTCACTGTGCTTTTGGTCAGTGAACGAGACACATCGCTATGGACAGCGTCTAGCGGATGTTGTGTGCTTCACGAGACGGTTGCCGCTATGTTTTGTTGTTGTTGTTTTTTTCGGTCAGTGTCAAAACGCAAACTGAGCTGTGAAATCAGGCTGCCCTTGGCTTTTATAGGGGTTTCAGGGAAGCTGAAAACTCTGAAACTGTGACAGAGTTGACTGTTCGTGGCTTTTTGTGGAGATTGCGTATAAATAGAGGCGTATATAGAGGCGTATCATGTACATAGAGCGCATTTCTGAGAAATCCCTAAGCTATCTCAGTGGATGGTCCTTTCATTGTGCACACACAGTTCGAGGTAATCATTTGGCAAGATATTGTTCAATTTTACCGGCTCAAGTCATGGTATCTGTACTGCATGAATTACAACAAAAACTTCACAAACACGTGTTTCTGATGGCAAGAGGAATTTAAAGATAAATGCATTAATACGACGAATCTTCAGTCGTTTTTTTTTTTTCTCTCAAACAACTTGAACACAAACTTTGAGGGGGGGGGGGGTTGCAGACAAACCGGTAATCATAAACTGTTCGAGCAATATATCAATAGGTTTCAAAGGAAAGAAGAGATGCTTAGAAAGACTCGGAAGTTTGAGCATTGGGACTGGGAAATATATTTGACGAAACTTCACACGACCGAGCCGGGGAGACATTTCGCAAACCCATCTCTTCCTTGAAGCCAGTAGGTGGTCTGCTGACCCTTGCCCTGTCAAATACAGAAATTCGCCAAGGTTTAAGAACAGAACCAAACACACATCTGCTTATGAATGCGCTTTCAGCACCTTAATGAACCATCACAAAAGCCGCTGTTAAAAAGCAAAACAAAAAACCAAACAACCAAAAAAAAAAACACCCCCGCCCCCTCAATAAAAAGACAAACAAACAAACAAAAACAACAACAACCCCCCCCCCCCAAAGAAAAAACAAAACAAAACAAAACAACCAAACAAAACAAAACCAAAAACAACAAACAACAACAACAACCACAACAACACACACACACACACAAAAAAAAACACACACAAAAACCCAAACAAAAACAAACCCGAGTTTAGAGTTTGTAAGAAGTGTTATTTTCCCTCACCTTGACCTCAACTGTGCCGCGATAGGTGAAATGATATCCTCCGATCACATCCAGGTAGGATTTGGTCACCTCACTCACTTGAATCTTCAAGGCTGTAAAGCAAACAGGCAACACGCTGAACGTAAAGAATAACACCAATTACTAGCCACAATGTGCTGAATGAACGAAAAGCTTGGGCAGTTCATGTTATTTTGTTGTACATGCAACAGAATAATGGACGGACAGACGGATCCAGCACATCCTTTGCCAACGAAAGCCTAGCCTACGTCCTCCGATGCTGGGCACATTGTAACTCGTGCACCAAGCCAATGATAGAGGTACGACCTCGACCGATTAGCCACGTGACTGGGGTTAGGCACATTGTTGTCCCCTGCATTCGGCTGGAGACATGTGGTAAGCGCTGTTTCTCTTTTTCCGGCCCGACTGTCTTCACCACCCCGCACTAAATTCTCCGCGATTCCCCAACCCTGCCAGATTTCAAGGTGGGTCTCTAGACCCACCTTTTTCGCTCTCACCTTCCTCGCGACTGAGTAATCAATTGTCCCTGCTGCTTGTGTTGTACTGAGTAAGCTACTCAGTGTTTTTGTTGTTTCAGTAATCTGTATTGTTCTCTTGTCTTTCTTACTTTAGTTGCAGAATTTAAGTGGCGTGTGTGTGTGTGTGTGTGTGTGTGTGTGTGTGTGTGTGTGTGTGTGTGTGTGTGTGTGTGTGTGTGTGTGTGTGTGTGTGTGTGTGTGTGTGTGTTTCACTCAAATTTATAACAATTATCACTGAAATCGAATTGAATTGATATGTAGCCAGATTCTGACTGACAAGTCAGTGCAGCCAACCACAGAGCACCAACACTCCGACAGGCAAATCACACGTGTAGGATTGTCTGTCGGCGTATTCGAAAGTTCCCTGTCAGAACGTTCTTTCTATCTGTATCGATCTGTGTCCATTTGCTTGACAAATCTGCCGTATCATGGCAAAACACAGTCAATCTATGACGTCATTTTGCGAAAAAACACCATTACGTCAGTGTCTTGTCACATCAAATGACTCATGTAACTCGGCACGCACTTGGTTGAATTCGGGGGCTCGCCCCCCCCCCCCCCCCCCCCACCCTTGATTGACAGGAGTGGAGATGAGACATTATTACTCACGCTGGCCCGTGGATTCCATTCTGGACGCCATATTGACAGTGTCGCCAAACAGACAGTAGCGCGGCATGGTCAGTCCCACCACACCTACACGTCAACACACAGGTCAACACACAGGTCAACATACAGGTCAACATACAGGTCAACCTACAGGTCAACACACAGGTCAACATACAGGTCAACATACAGGTCAACATACAGGTCAACACACAGGTCAACACACAGGTCAACATACAAATCTTTACAACACTACATCTCGTTCTGCGCCGCCCACATCCCATTTTACTACACACACTCGTAAAAAGCAAACCTCAGGCTAGACTATATATATATATACGATTTACATGAAGGAATTCTGAAAGTCGGGAGACAAAATATTACTGCTATTTTTTTTTTTTTTTTTTTTGATGATGATGATGATGATGATGTCTTATAGGGCTCTGGAAAAAAAAAAAAAAAAAAAAAACGCCATGCACAGCCTGCTCGTAGCGGGCTCCTGAAAGACTCGGTGGAGGTGCTGGATTTCAAATATGGCGGCAGGACGTTCCGCAGAGCAGGGTCAGGGCACATAAAGGATATAATTTATATGCACATTCACGCCACGATATCCAGACATTCAGTGACAGCAATGTGTTTGAGTTTCTAGCTGAGCACCAAGTTTTTTTTGTTTTTTTTTTTCTCACAGCGTTTTGACAAATTACCAGCAGCACATGGCCCCGTGTGAATCCCAATACGGAGACTGAGTTGAGTGTCTGGGCGATGCCGGATCCGGAAACACGTCACGGAACTCAGCAGGTCCAGCGCCATGTTGGCAACCTCGGACACGTGCGAGTCGCCATTACGGACTGGGAGTCCGCTCACCACCATGTAAGCGTCGCCTATTGTTTCAATCTGGCAACACGAGACATCAAAATGTAGTTAAGTTATGAGGTTGTAATGAATTGACAGTGTGTCAGAAGAACAACACAACGCAACGCAACGGAAAACAACACAAACACAAATACAACACAACACACACACACACACACACACACACACACACACACACACACACACACACACACACACACACACACACACACACAATTCCAGCCCTGCCCTGCCCTGTTTTCTAAGCAAAAACAGGCTGCACCATGTGCTCTAGGTATCCACATTAAATTTACAGGGAGTCATTTCTCCCTCTGGACAAAAAAGAAAAAAAAAAGCTGGGGACTAAAGGGGTAAAAATGCTCACGGTGGAGGTATGGGCTGTGTACATATCAAATGCAATAAACTATCATATTATTATTAAAAAAAACAACACACACAACACAACACAACACAACACAACATCAAATTAAATTCACACGTTTAACTCTTAAAAGCCCATTCAAAAATCGCAACTTGACTTGAAATCTTCAGATCACTGGAAGCCACTTCAAGCCACTATCATGCACATTGCAGCGGTCTCGGGTGTGGCGGGGAAGGCCCACGCCTTGCGTAATAGTGGCTTGAAGTGGCTCCTACTGGTGTGTAGTGTTTCTTGAAACCAGTCTTATCAGCCTGGGGTGGTCGGGCTCTTAAGACTTACAGCCCATAATTTTTGGCTCTTGTTTGGAAATGTTCAGCCCACAAAATTAAACAAATAAATGCAGTTCTAAATCCCGAAACATAAATTGCTGAGCTGACCCTTCGCATCACGTGATTGTAATGTGATCATGTCCAGTGTATGAGAGAACGCGTCTGGTTTACGTGAGCGTGCGTGTTGGGTTCAGTTCGCGGCGCCGCATCGAGCTAATTCAAGAAATTGGGTAAAGCGCATACACAAGACATAGTTCTTCTTATTATCGAATCCCGACTGGGGCCAAATATTGTGCTGGATATTTCATCGTTGCCTCGTCTTTGATATCACCCGTATGTGGTGGAAAAGGACGATAAACTCCCAAACATCCACCCACCCACCCTCTCCTTATTATCTTTACGGTCCCAGGGTGGGGTGTTTTGGGGTTTAACGTCCTTTTCCACCACATACGGGTGATATCAAAGACGGAGCAACGATGGAAAAGCCAGCACACATAAATTTGGCCCCAGCCGGGATACGAACTCACGACCCGAGCATTAGAAGTCCAACGCTCTACCATTCGGCCACCCCGGCTACTCCTTTACGGTCCCAGTAGGCATGTACCTTATAGACATTGTGTAGAGCGATGATGGAGTCGAACTTGCTGTAGAGGTCGTTGAGAAGGTCGACAATCTCCATGGGACTGCTGTCGGAGGCGAGTGAGGTAAAGCCCACGATGTCGGAGAAATAGATCGTCACCGCCTCGTACATCTCCGGGGGAACCACAGTACCCGCCTTCAGCTTTTCGGCAACCACCCTGGATTCAAATTCAATCCAGTTTTAATCCAATTTCAAATCGATTTCAATCAATTCAATTTCAGTTTCGGTTTTCGAACGTTGAAAAACACATGAACTGTATCACACAGACACACACACACACACACACACACACACACACACACACACACACACACACACTGACTTTTTGCACCCACTCTAACATCCAATTTGGCAGGTGCTGTGACATCCAGCGACGCATGGTACACACCAAACAGAACTACATGTACCAAAAGCTTAACGGAAGAGAAAGGTCTTCAGATGAGATTTAAACAGAGGCAGTGAGGTCTGACGGCGGAGTTCGACTGGCAAAGCAGCGAAGCAAAACACCGGACTATGTAGAATGTACTGTCTAAGGCGCATCTTCAACATCCGATGGCCAGGGAAGATCCGGAACAAAGAGCTGTGGGAGCGAGCGGGGCAGGAACCAGTGGCCAAGCAGATCCTGCGGAGGAAGTGGGGCTGGATTGGACACACCCTCAGGAAGCCAGCATCCAGCAGCACACGCCAAGCCCTTACATGGAACCCGCAGGGGAAGAGGAAGAGAGGCCGGCCTCGCAACAGCTGGAGGCGGGACACCGAGGCAGAGCTATGCAAGCAGGGGACCAACTGGACTGGAGCAGCCCAGAACCGAGAGCGATGGTGAAGAGTCGTCAATGGCCTATGCTCCACTTGAAGCCATGGGCGTAAGTAAGTAAGTAAGTAAGTATGTAGTATGTACAGTCCCCCGCTACCGATCCGTCCTGTCAAATAATTCATGTAGTACGTGCTTACTTTGGCAGCATCCTGTAGAGCAGCATGTCGGATTTTTTCCGTTCCACCACCAGCTCCAGCGTTCTCTGCTCCACGATGTCCTCCAGGTTGTTAGCGTACTTTTCCAGCATCATCAGCATATTGTCCACGATACCTTGCTTTCTGAAAACATCGATGCATTCATTCCGTTACATCGATACGTTCATTCCCTTACAACAAAGCTCGGAAACTCTGCATCCCTCATGTCCGAGCGAAGACCTTTGGCCAGCGTAGTTTTTCATACCAGGGTCCGACTTGCTGGAATGATCTCCCAGCATCAATCAGATATGCAGACACAAGACCATTGTTCAAGCAAAATCTGAAAACCCATCTCTTCACAGCCCTCAACCAATAGCTGTTGCCACATCATCATCTTGCTGCTCGTGTGTGTGTGTGTGTGTGTGTGTGTGTGTGTGTGTGTGTGTGTGTGTGTGTGTGTGTGTGTGTGCGTGTGTGTGTGCCGGGGCAGCGGAGCCCGTGTATGATGCTGCACATTACGTGTTTGTAGTTAAATGTATGTGTGGAGGAATGTTGCGTGTGTTTCTGTGTGAGTGAGGGCGTGTCGACTGTAGTGTAAGGCGCCCTGAACTCCTGCGGAAGGGAGGGCGTCCCTTAAATACTCATTATTATTATTATTGTTAGCATATTGTACACGATACCGTACGGTATGGTATACGAACCATTCTAACAACAACAACAACAACAACAACAACAACAACAAACAAACAAACTGTGTACCACTACGGGTTTCTGTCTTAAAACATGTATACTTCCAAAACTACATGGGTTCCAACTTTGACACGACTACCTCTGAAAAACAGGATCGGACGTAGCGCGCACAAAAGAAGACAGCAGCTGCTGTCGAATTCATGTGTCTGTCCCTTTAAAACCCGTCAGAACTGTGTCCAGCGTGCACCAACCTTCCCTTGTTGAGTGCCGCCAGGATGCACTTGATTCCCGGAAAAGACGGTCTTTCCAGGACGCACTCGCTCCAGCATGCACTCATCAGTTTGACCACTGTCTCGGGTACATCACCGGGCCATGTCACTTTCTGCGCAGCCCGACCCCCCGCGTTGTTGGGCCTGAGGGGCGGGTTCTCACCAGCATTAATGCGTCTGATGATTTCTGGTAAAAGGAGACATACATGTGTAGTTGGTGACGGGTAAAAGGAAAGGGAGTGGTTGTGTGGTACTCAAAATATCTGCAGAGAGCTTTGACGCCATACACGGTGGCAATGGAAAGTTTGGGTGGCTGGTTACAGTAAATTGTTAGGACCATAGTATGTGACCATGGGTGTTTGGTGACCACGTTGGTAGTGCAGAGACAGACAGACAGGCACGCACGCACGCACGCACGCACGCACGCACGCACGCGCACGCACGCACGCACGCACACACACACACACACACACACACACACACACACACACACACACACACACACACACACACACACACACAATCGATTAAATTTTCATGAAAGAAACAGAAACTGAGAACTGCCAGATAAGAAGTTCAAATTCAGCACCACTTCACTCATTTCACGCGAGGCAGGTAGGTCTGTTCGATAAAATACCCTCTGAATACACCCTGAACACAATTTTAAAAAGGACAAACAAACAAACAAACACACAATTAAACAAGAAAATTAGTGGAAAGAAAACAAAAACTCTTTGATGATGACTGATAAAAAAAAGATGGTGACGACATCGAAAACGTAACGAAATTCAGATAATTGAATAAACACGAGGATCATGATGACGAACGCAATGATATTGTGATAATGTTGTGATGATGGAACATGATAATGCTGCCTCTTGCGATGACGGAACGTGGTAAAGATGTGACGATGGAACGTGATGATGTCATGAAAGAGTATGATGACGTTGCTAAAAACTCAAACCTTCAGGGGCCATGGTCTCAGTGTCATAGGGGGAGGACCTACTGATGATCTCATACAGGACGATCCCAAAACTGTACACATCGGCTTTCTGTAGTTCTGCCTCCGGCATCTGAGTGACACCACTCGTACACCGCAACACTTCAGGCGCCGTCCACAATAATCCTGGGCGATTAAAAACATCAATAAATATAACAAACGACTACACACACACACACACACACACACACACACACACACACTGCACGCACACACACTGTACGCACTCACCACACACACACACACACACACACACACACACATACACACAGACATACGGGCATTCTGAGGCATCGTGCATATGTATTCTTTGACCTGCATGCCTGACATTCGTACTGACGCTTTTAGAATGGTGACAGGCTGACCTCTGTAGCGCTGGTAGTCCGTCTGGTGATGCTCGGAGAACTTGTAGAACCCCTGCAGGCCAAAGTCGGCCACCTTGAGAACCCAGCGGTTGTCCACGAGACAGTTGCTGCTCTTCAGGCTGCCATGGTACCGGATTGGGCATCCGTGCAGATAGTTCATCCCCTGCACGGCGACACCAAGTTAGGTAGGTGAGGGTGCGGGGGAATGTACAGGTAATAATAATAATAATAAATAGTTTTTATAGAGCTCTGCTCTCCAAATACCAAAAACTCGCGGCGCTTAAAGTGTGTGTGTGTGTGTGTGTGTGTGTGTGTGTGTGTGTGTGTGTGTGTGAGAGAGAGAGAGAGAGAGAGAGAGAGAGAGAGAGAGAGAGAGACTGTGTACACGTGTGTGTGTGTGTGTGTGTGTGTGTGTGTGTGTGTGTGTGTGTGTGTGAGAGAGAGAGAGAGAGAGAGAGAGAGAGAGAGAGACTGTGTACACGTGTGTGTGTGTGGAGGAGAAGGGGGGCAGGAAGCAGTAAGTAAGATGTCCCCAGCTGAACGATGCTCTGAACATAGTGAGGGAAGAAGGTGGCGGGGGGGGGGGGGATGTATCACCTGCAGCTTGTTGGTCAGGAGTGTTGTCTAGCACCTAGGTAACTGCATAGAAACCTCTCGCACATTGTGTGGGCTTTGAGTTGAGTGCAGATTGAGTGTGAACTGTACACGGGGTAAATGAAGCCACTCACGTTGACAAGATCTGTAATGAGGCTGTTCTTGAACGTCCAGTCCAGTTTGATGTCGTCGTTCTCGACAATGTCCTGCAACATGCACAATGTGGTATGACAGATAGGACCACAACGAGGACACGTAATGACCAGTTTAGGTATAATACCTCCCACATCCTGTTTTCCACCCCGTTGCCCCTTCCAGTGATAGCTTAAAAGTGCTATGTTCACTAAGCCCACTTATGTTTGGAATAGTTTCGTTCGTGGGTGTGCCTGTACGCTCGAAAGGGGAGCCGGGGTGGCCGAATGGTAGAGCGTTGGACTTCTAATGCTCGGGTCGTGAGTTCGTATCCCGGCTGGGGCCAAATATTTGTGCTGGCTTTTTCATGGTTGCCCCGTCTTTGATATCACCCGTATGTTGTTGAAAAGGACGTTAAACCCCCAAACACCCACCCACCCTGTACGCTCGAAATACTCTATCTTGAAAATTAATTGAGCTCTTAATGTGATACAATGTTGTTTAGGCTTTGTGCATTTTGCATAGTCGGATTTTTTTTTTTTTAAGGAGGCACTGTTTGTGGATTTTTGTTGACATTGCAGACCTTTAAGAGTAAAAAAAAAAGGTGATGTGTGTTACCAAAATATTACAACTCCCATCCTAATGTCAAGAAAATGCACACTTTAATGAATAAAAAAAGAACAAAGTACAACTACTGAAACTGTCACGCTTTATAACAGTAAATTCTCATTATTTTGATTTAGTGACTTTCTTCGCTCATGTCAATCAACTCATATTGTAAAATTTAATACTGTTTATAGCATTGTCTGCGTTACTCATAACTTGGGCATATTTTCCAGTTGCTGTACTATGCACCATACCAGTAATGTTTATGTTCTTAATGTTTGTGTATGTGTGCGAGAAATGTGTAGTGAGGGCGATTTCGATTATAATATATGTACATATTGACATAACCGCCCGTGGTGATATAATTTTGATTGTATCATGGCTTTAAAAGCCCCTTGGGCCCAGAGCCGGCAATAAAAAATCTTCTTGGCAAAATCTTGTTCTTCTTGACAGTGACCTGTAAACTGCCTTTCGTGCAGTAGGCGGTCAGTATACACGGGAACCGGTCGTCCACACACAGCCCCACAAACATCACCAGGTTCTCATGGTTCAGCTCTTTCATCTGAAACAGACGCCAGTAGACATGGAGTACAGGTCACAACAGACTTTAAATAAGGCACCGGCCCCCGTAGTGTAGACGTTAGCACTTCGGATCATGGACCGGGAGACCCGGGTTCGAATCCCAGCCGAGGCAAGCGGGATTTTTCCTACCTAGGTCGGCTCCTACCCAGAGCGGGTATGCTATGGGCCCGATGGGGAGGCTGTTGCCACACAGCCGAGTTTCACCCACTTCACTGGTGCGACTTTGGGGGTGCTTCCCTTAGTATGACACGTCTTATGATGTGGATGATTACACGGCCGGCACCGCAGGTGCTGTAGTTCCCGGGCCTGGTTGATACCCCCTAGTCCCAAACCACATGGACCTCCATAGCATCATCTTACTATCATCCTCATCTCCATCATCATGCATAATAAAAATTGTCCCAGCTTCCGAGTCCTCTGTGGGTTCCACCCATGTCCTGGGAGGAACACCACTGGAGCTGACAAAGAGTTGGGGCAGCAAAAAAAAAAACCAAAAAAAAAACAACTTTAAATAAGGCAGCTATGTTAGGAAGTCAAAGGATATGCATTATTAAAACTGATGAATTTCATCCCTTTTCTGCATTCTTTAGAGTTGCTGAGAGTGCATTTGACCACAGATTTTTGTGTTTGGGGTGAAAAGAGGGATGTTTGATGTGTTGCAAAATGGCAGCGTTGACTTGAGGGGCGACCTGCTTTGACCATATCCTTGGGCGTGTGCAAGGGCATGAATAACACAAGAGTGTACAGTTTTGTGTTTGGGGTTGGAAAGGACGTCTCATCAGCAGACTATGAAGATTACGTTATCGGGGGTTGTTTGTTCTGGCATGCAGCTTGTGGACATGTCTTACTTCTGCAAACCATTGTCTGTTCTGATTGGGAAACCTGTTTACGAGGACTTGTGCTGCCTGATATTTGTAGGAGCCATAGAGTAGCAATAAAGTGTATTCTGTGACCTGCAGGCAGGCTTTGGTAATGTTCAGCCCACCAAATTTGAAAAATACATGCAATTCTAACTTCCGAAATTTAAATAGCTGAGCTGACCCTTCGCACCACGTGATTGTAATGTGTTTATGTCCAGTGTGTGAGAGAATGCGTGTGATTCACGTGAGCGTGCGTGTTGGGTTCAGTTCGCGGCGCTTTGAGCCGATTCGTGAAATTGGGTAAAGCGCCTATACAATACTCATTATTATTATTATTATTATTATTAAGCCAGTGTTTCCGGTTCTACTCCGCTCCGAACAGTAGCACCGCCAGGGACAGAGTGTTTCCAAAAAGGTGGCACCGAGTGCTTTCATTTTCAGATTGTGCAGCACCGAGTGTTGATAACGGACTTCGGTTTGTCGGCGTTCTACTCCGCACCGAACAGTAGCACCGCCAGGGACAGAGTGTTTCCAAAAAGGTGGCACCGAGTGCTTCCATTTTCAGATTGTGTAGCACCGAGCGTTGCTGACAGACTTCGGTTTGTCGGCGTGAAACTGAGAAAGGGGTTTTTTATGAACCAGAAATCGACTTTGAGTGACGCGTGACGACAACGCTACGACACACAATAGACGACTCCACTCGACAAGCCGCGAGGCCAAAGCTCCGCCCTTCTACTCTGCCGTGTGATGGCAAAACACAGGACGTCTTTTGGTCTTTTTCCTCAAATGACGTCCATGGACTTACTGCTTTCTTTCCACGTTTCAGTCATGTGGCAAAAACATGTGCCTCCCTCTTTGTAATAGTAAAAGATAATCAATCACATTTATACATCAACTCATTTGCATATAGAACACAGAAAACAGCAGGCACCAAACTTACATGAAACAGTAGATGGCAAGTTGAAACAGATAAGTTTTAAGCTTTGATTTGGAATACCAACCAACCAACCAACAAACCAACCAACCAGGGACTTACATATGTAAGTCCCTGAACCAACCAACCAACCAAACCAAACCAAACCATACTAGGACGCGTTTGATCTTTCACAGCACAGGTAAAAGCAGCACAGACATGGCACAATGGTCTGTAGCAGAAAGAATGCAGAATAAATCAGGAAATAAGCTAACACCAAACCACCGCTTACATTCTTCAGATGAAGTTGCTGTGAGCGGCCGATGGTCAGCTTGGTGCGAGAGATTCGTTTCACTGCCACAACCTGACCTCTGTAGACTCCAACTGACGAGAAGAGCTGCCCCTCCCCAAGGGCCGAGCCCGACCCTCGGGATCGTAAGCCACTGAGGCCAGAAGACAAGGAGTGAAGACTCATCTGGATGTGAAATAACGACGGTGAAAAAGTACTGATATACAAGGTGATTTGGTGTGTTTTCTTATTTGTTTGAACAACATGAAAAACAAAGATGAACTGCATGAGTCTGTTATTTTATTACGCAGTGTTTCTTGTGATTCGAAAATACAAAGGGGGGGGGGGGGGGGTTAAGGGTCCTTGAGACCCTCTCTGCATACTTTCGAGGGTCCTTTCGTAAATTTTGAGGGTCCATGGCGTTTTGAAAAGTCCATGAAAAGTCCAAAAGTCAAAATCAGTTTTTGTTGTTGTTTACAAAAGTATTCAAGCAGGAGAGATGTATGTGAATTGTAGCGTGTCAGCCATAGCGAATCGATAAGGCGGGGAACATTTGTGCCGTCCTTTGTCAAAGTTAAGTGGTTTCTGTCCCTTTTATGTCGCTTTCATATGCTTAACTTGTAACCACTTCGCAGTCATTACCGTTTCCTTTTATATTTTGTCCCTTATCGCTTCTTGTTCATCGAGTTTCTTTGCAAAATACTATTTGTCACGGCGAGACGAAAAACGTGCGTCCTTCGTGACGCGCTGTTCTCAAATTTGTATATATTTAAGTTTTGCGCGCACAAAATTTTATACGCACACCTGTGCGTAATCGGGAACACTGATTACGCAAGCAGGCAGATACCTAAAACAGTAAAACATCGTCTGATTTGCAAACGTAAACGTTTAACGTCGAGTTCTTGAGGAACTTTCCACCACGACTGCTCTCAGGTACGCCATTAGCAGTAGCACCGGCGTTTTTCCGTTTTAAAGTCTGTGTAACACCGGAAAAACGCCTTGGGTTTCGTATTATTGGTTCAAGTTTCCCAGAGAACAAAAGCAAACTGCCACAGGCTAGACGGCAAAGGAAGGACTTCAAACGCGATTTTAACTTGGAAAGTGTGAACAGAGTAGGCTACGGAGTTCGAGATGCAGTGAGTGCCAGACACTTGGGCTTATTATAAAAAAAAGACCCTGGGAAACGCTTTCGGGCAGTCTTCACGTTTCTCTGCGGAATTCGGAGGCTTCTTTCTTTCACTGGCTCCGACAACTGAGAATCGCTGTGTACATTTCTGTGCTCGTGGCTTCTGACTTTAAGAAAGATGCAGATAATTGCGGGGGTGAAATCAACACCACGCAATTCGCAGAACTAACTCTCCAGCAGTTTTCATGTTTTGCTTCGGAATTTCGAGACGTCTTTCACTGGCGGCGAGAACTCGGAATGCAATATTAATATCCATTTCTGCAAAGATTTTATCGGTTTGAACCAATTAGATGAGAAACAATGTTAGCATCAAAGTAGCTGCTCAAGTTATTTCAATAATTATGATTATTTGCAGTACCCAAAAAATGGCTCTTGTAACGAGGTTGAGCCATCTCCCCCCTCCCCCTCCCTTTCAAGCTAAAATAACAACAGATACAATGTTCTGATTCGAAAAGAAGAAAAAACAAATGCGCGCACTAAAAAAAAAAAAAAACCCAAAAACCGTAACACTATCCTGAAGTGGCAAACACAAAGAAAGACAGATAAAATAAGCGTAAAGGCTTTTAGAAGACAACACCACACACAATAAAACAACACATTACAGTACAAGCATGATTACGTTTCCTAGCGTACTTTGGTTTTGCGGAGGAAAAGAGGGATAGGGGTATGGGGGAGGGGGCAGGAGTTTGCGTTTTCGTGGAATCACAACAGAAGGTTTACGCACGGCCTGCGCGTGTTCCCTCCAACTGTTCAGTTTTGCTTTCGCCACGCGTTAATGTCTTTCACCATCCAATGTTTTCATTAATCTGCTCGCTTGTTTTTTCGGTAATCAATTCTCAAGTGTCCCAATGGACAAAGTCAACAAGTTTCATAAATCCAGCGGGAAAATTGAGTGGGAGGGTGTTTAGGGGTTTAACGTCCTTTTCCACCACATAGGGTGATATCAAAGACGGGGCAACGATGAAAAAGTCAGCACAATATTTGGCCCCAGCCGGGATCGAACTCACGACCCGAGCATTAGAAGTCCAACGCTCTACCATTCGACCACCCCGGCTCCCCGGAAAATTGAGTGAGCTGCGGACGTTTGAATGAAATTGTGGGTACACGTGTACCCACGACGTACGGCAAAGGTGAAAACTTGCATTCACACTCGTAGATTCTGGGAGGAAGCCCTTATCACCACCATCTCCAACTACAACACCAGTACCTCCTTTAAATAACGAGGTTGCAGATTTCTCTGGCAATTTTTTTTTTCAGACGAGTAAAGCTGAAAAATTCTCTGTTTTAGGTTGAGATAGTCCAGTCTCCTCTCTAATTACCCACCCTTACCTGGCTTATACTGCCCGAACAGTTGCTTTTGGTGAATTTGATTTCTTCGTACTCCACTTTCCATAGCATCTGCTGCAGCGTCTTTTCCAGCTGTGCTCGTCTGCACACACACACACACACACACACACACACACACACACACACACACACACACACACACACACACACACACACACACACACACGGGGATACATTGATCTGGTCTTACTGTAGGCAAGGCGTCCCTCTAATCGAGGATGTGACTTCCCCGATCACTCATGGGTTACCCGAACTAGAGAACAGACACACACACACGCACGCACGCACGCACGCACGCACGCACGCACGCACGCAGAAGCATAATGATTTTGTCCCTTCTCATAATTTCGCATGAGAACGTTCCAAGTTCTGAATACACACTGTACTGAGTGATTTCATTTATGTATGTCTTAAGTACCCGGGCCCTTCAACCCCCTGCCCACTGTAGGATAAGACTGGTTAAAAAGATCAAGCCACTGAACACCAGTAGGAGCCACTTCAAGCCACTATTACACAAGGCGTGGGCCTTCCCCGCCTGGCCCGAGACCGCTGCAGATTGCATAATAGTGGCTTGAAGTGGCTTCTATTTATTTCCAGTAAAATTGCGAGTTTTGCATCAGCTTTGAAGCGATACAGAAAGTTTCAATTCAGCCAGTACACTTGTTAGGTGTCTGGTTGAGTTGAGTAACACTAACAGAACAGTTAAGTAGTGAAACTAAGTATAAAGAATGTTTACTGTTGGCTCACCTCCAGTAAATAAAACATCCTGCTCCAAATGCAGAAACGCCGGCAAAAACGATAACAGCGATGACTACCGCCATGGTTCGCTCTGAAATAAAAAGAGAGAAAATAAACTGTTTCTGAGCCTGTTTTTTAATGTCAGGGTTGAACAATACATTATTCTTTTCACAAGCTGATCGTCAAACTGAGTTCCTCTGAAGCGTGAAGGTAGCTGCCCATACGGCGATGTATAGAAAAAGGTAAACAGAAATCCACTTATCGCTTGTAATCACCTCGGAATTGTTCAGCCGACCGAGGAAAAAGAACAAGAAGAAGATGGATAATGGATAATGGTGAAGAAGAAGAAGAAGAAGAAGAAGAAGAAGAAGAAGAAGAAGAAGAAGAAGAACAACAACAACAACAACAACAACAACATTGAGTTTCATCTTCAAGACTGGCATATATAACAGCTGAAACCAGCTGAACCATGATAGCTGCGTGGTAGAACTTTAGACTTTTAAGTTTCAATGCTCGGGTCGTGAGTTCGAATCCTGGTTGGAGCCAACTGAATTATTTGTGCTGGCTTTTTCCTCGTTGCCCCGTCTTTGATATCATCCGTATAGAGGTGGAGAAAGATGTTAAACCCTTAACCATCCGACAGACCAACCAACTTGCACACCAGTTACATTCAGTGTGTAATTTGAAAACATCAGAAGGCAATCTCATATACTTTGAGGATGTTTACACTACAACCCGAATTTTCCTCGACTCGGGTCAATAGCGTGCACACTACACTCTCTACAAGTCTAATCCTTGGCCCGCATGTAAAAGTCGAGGTTAGGAATTTTAGCCCCGGGTTAAAGTCTAACCTCGAACTAAACTAGCTCTAGGGTTAAATTTTCTGTTGATGTTTTTTTGTTGTTTTTTGTTTGTTTGTTTGTTTGTTTGTTTTTTTTTAAATCAGGAAGCGGGTCCATTCCACCATGGTGCCTAAGCCGTTATAGAAGTATTTTTTCTTCCTTTCTCCGCTTCATTTTTTTTTAAATTTAATTTTGTTTAGACAATATGAAAAGCCCTCTGCAAAATACTGATAAGCTCTCACCTCTTTCTCCGACGTAATCGGTATTTTTTTTCTGCCACAACTCTTTGCCGGCTCCAGTGGTGTTCCTCCCTGGTAATGAGTGGAATCCACGGAGGGCTCGGAAGTTGAGGCAATTTTTATTATGCATGATGATGGAGATGAGGATGATGGTAAGATGATGCTATGGAGGTCCGTGTGGTTTGGGACTGCGGGACAGGGCCGCATTCCACGCTTCCTGTCATAAATATCCCGGCATTAACCAGGCCCGGGAACTACGGCACCTGCGGTGCCGGCCGTGTAATCATCCACATCATAAGACGTGTCATACCAAGGGAAGCCCCCTTAAAGTCGCACCCGTGAAGTGGGTGAATCTCGGCTGTGTGGCAACAGCCTCCCCATTGGGCCCATAGCACACCCGCTCTGGGGAGGAGCCGACCTAGATAGGAAAAATCCCGCTTGCCTCGGCTGGGACTCGAACCCGGGTCTCCCGGTCCATAGTCCGAAGTGCTAACCACTACACTACGGGGGCCGGTGTAATCAGTATTTTGTGTAACGCAGGCGTACCTGAATTGTTGGGCGGACAATTTTCACCAAGAAACCCACAGGCTGGAGTGTCCGGGGGAGGTTTACCGTCCGGCGTTGCCCAGGTAACGGCACGCGTAAGGAATATTTTCTGAAAATAAACATGACAACAGGCATTCCAGTTGACGTCACTAAGTGGCTCGTACGATTCCCTTATACTGCGTTTCAATTTTAATTCAGTTAAATTCAATTCAAAATTCTTTATCAATCCCAAATTTTAATTCAGTTTAAAATACTTTATCAATCCCGAATTGCCCCCCCCCCCCCCCTTCCTATTTCAGCTTTCAGGTGAGTGATCATACAGTATTCCACGGCTATACTTCTCTTCGCGAGAGACAAATTCACAGTACATTTGCACCCTCTCCCGCGTAGTGTTGATACAATCGCCCCCCCCCCCCCCTTCCCACTACTGGACGACTGGAGTACATTTGCCCCTCCGGTATACATTTGCACCCCAAACGGGTGAACTGTACAAACTGAACGTTAACAGGAGTGGAGATTAAAGAAAAAGAAGAAGAGGACGAAGGCGACATAACACCCGTACCTGCGGTCCGTTACTGGTCATCCTGGCTTCCATTCCGTGTGAGAAGACGTCCTCTCCAGCCGCCATGCTCCATACCCAGTAGTCAGGTAACCGGTCACCGTTACTGTCCAGTTTCACGTTACCGGTCACGCCTGTCACGTCCAGCACAACGAAAAGGCACTCAGAATCCAGTGTGACGAGTGAGTATACGGAAAACCAGTCAAAAACGTGGGATCGATGCACAGGCTTAAAAGATCTAAGCTCCCAACAAAAAGCTTTCCGAAGTGTGAAAAGCTTTTACAGAGTCGACCGTGCAAACACAGTCAGCTCTGTCACAGTTGCAGAGTTCACACAGTGAACCCGCGACAAAACCGCGACAAAATTGTACCGAAAAACCGCCCCCACTTCCTGTCGGTGTCCGTCCACGCTACTGTGCATATGAGCCGGGTTGCACGGGTATGTGCACAGTAGCGCGGACGGACCCCGACTAAAGTGGGGGCAGTTTTTCGGCACGGTTTTGTCGCTGTTTCTGGACACTGTGTGAACTCTGCAAATGTGACAGAGTTGACTGTGCTTGCACGGTCGACTCTGTAAAAAGTTTTTTTTTTCACATTTCGGAAAGCTTTTTGTTGGGAGCTTAGATCTTTAAGGTTGTGGTTCAGGTTAGGTTTCCAAACTCCAGTTAAACGGCTCTGAAACAATTTTGCTAAGCCCGGCCTAACAGCCACCTCCTTCTCTCCAACCCAAACCTTTAAAAGTGCGGCCTGTAGCTTTGTTGAAGAGCAGCTGGCCGTCCCTGTGGTCCAGTCCTTCACTGATCGTCTCGTTCAACACCAGCAGATAGAGGTAGACCACGTCATGAAGGAAAGGCGAGTACTCGGAGCCCTGTCGTTCACAGACGATGAAAACAGTTATCATCATCATCACCATCATCATCGCCGTCGTCGTCATCGACAAAATCATCATCATCATTATCATCAGCAGCAGCAGCAGAAGAAGAAGAGGGTCAGGGAGAGACAGAAGGAGAAAAATAAGAAGAAGAAAATGAAGAGGAGAAAGAAGAAGAAGGAGAGGAAGAACCAGAAGAGGGGGAAGAAGAAATAGAAGACGAAGAGGGTGGGTGGGTGTTTGGGAGTTTAACGTCCTTTTCCACCACATAAGGGTAATATCAAAGACGGGGCAACGAGAAAAAGCCAGCGCAAACATATGGCTCCAGCCGGGAATCGAACTCACGACCCGTGCATTGAAAGTCCAACGCTCAATTGCTAGGCTGTCCGGGCTCCTCAAAGAACAAGAAGTAGGAAGGAAGGAAGGCGTCCATACTACTACCACATCGGATACTTTTACCGCACCACTACTACTACTACTACTACTACTATTTTACCTTGTAATAATTATGTCTCATTTGCCTTGTTCATTGATAGAATATCACTACTTCATTTCATGACCAGTCTTAAGTCTGCAAGCGGTTCACTTCAAGAGGGAGAGAATGTCGATAACGATGCATTTTTATTTGGCACTATTTTACTATTTTGTGCATTGTTACAGTGCTCAAGGGCAAGCATAAATGTCACATTTTGGGAGTGGGGGGTGAGGGGTGGGGGGTACGGGTGGGTTGGTGGGCGGGTCGCTTTTTTGCTAGACGCTTTTTGAAACACAATCGTTGCGTGCAGAAATGACACTTAGCTTAAAATCGTTTCAACAGAAATAACAGATGATTGAAAGTTGTGTTTCCTGAAGCGCGTGACGCAAGTTAAAACGTTAGCGCTGACATGGAAATTCCCATAAACCACTTTACGGCGATGACCTACATCCGCTTTAAACGCACGGGTATACAAACTGTACGGAGCGAAATGGGGGTATAGTAGCTTACTGTCCAAACTCTGCAGCTTCTTGCTACAGCACTCCTGTACTGTGTAACACGTCTGTGGCGCGGTAGTGGAGTACACGCATCAGCTTGGAGAGTGCGTGGTCACATGTATGTGTGCAATGTTAGTGTTACTCCAGGGATAAGTGTGCGCGTGAAAGAGTCGATGCGCATGGCAGGCAGACTCTGGAAACCTTTTCATCAAAAAGGCTTCATCTGTGCACCAGAATCAGTTACTTGATACAGATACAGATACAGATACCTTTATTGTCCTTAAAACAGGAAATTTGTCTTCGGCTTCACCGACAAGTGAAGGAGATCATGAAATCACACAAGAGTTTGGCTTATAAAATCTCTCTCTCTCTCTCTCTCTCTCTCTCTCACTCCACTCCGTGTCTCTCATCCCCTCCAGGCGCGTAGGAAGATGCTGAGAGGAAGGGGGGCCCACTAAGTCGGGTGAGCCATACGGCCGGGGTGAAGAAGGGTGGTGTGTGTGTGTGTGTGTGTGTGTGTGTGTGTGTGTGTGTGTGTGTGTGTGTGTGTGTATGTGTGGGCCCCCTCTCCTCTTTCAAAAGCAAGGGGGGGGGGGGGGGCAAAGATATTCGGGCCCCCCTTCCAAAAATCGAACGGGGGCCTGGGCCCCCAGGGCCCCCGTGGTTCCTACGCTCCTGCCCTCATGCCTCCAGCTGCAGCAGCACCAGAGTTGATATCACAACTTGCGTCACAATATAACATCTGAAACCATTGTGGTGACTGACCGGCGTGTATATTATTCTAGAAGTACATCGCGTTTTGAGCCTCCAGCCCGTCTGGGATCTGAGAGACAGACACTCACTGAAGACAGCAGACTTCCTCAGTCCACACCATGCCCTTGGTGACAGACCAATGAGAACCTTAGCCGATGCCATCGTCAGATCAGACCTGGCAAAGTGGTTCTGAACCAAAGAACAGTAGGACTCCCCAATGATCCGAACGGCATAAGAAAGGACGACAGAAAACGACCAAGGCATTGAGAAACAACCCAGACAGGCACTTGAGCCCCTAGCTGAGAACCTCTGACGATGCCCAAAGCACAGCAAAACAGCCCATATTCACCCAACAAGTCACCCGCAAAGCCAAGCAGTCGATGACACACGCCAAGAAAAACTTGTCCTTAAAGGCCGACGAGCCATAGGACGTAAAGCTCAAACCAACATCAACCTCGTTTTGAGCAGACAACGTTACCTGGTCTGAGGACCAGGTAGACGGCGCTGGTTTATGACTGGGTTTTCAGAAGATTTCTCGAGTCCCAGTTTATTCAGGAATGGATCGTAGGCTCAAAGAATGTCGTATTTCTCTAAGAGTAGAAACCCACAAACTCACGAAAACGGCCGCGATGGCTCAGTGAAACAACCGTTTATCGGGTAAACCTTACAGCTTCCAACGTGGCAGTTTTCCATCTCACCGGCGTTAGAGACTTTAAAGATCGCATTCCATGCGAGACACACCATGCATGCAGAAAATAAAGAGAAAGGGGAGGGGGAGGGGGAGGGGGTCGCAGTGCCATGTCGACGCACTCCCCCGGGAGAAGCCGTCCGATTATTCCCTGTTATGGTAATGAGACTATCGGATATGATCCGAGAGTTCCCTGTCAGAACCGGGAGCCGGGGTGGCCGAATGGTAGAGCGCTGGACTTCTAATGCTCGGGTCATGAATTCGTATCCCGGCTGGGGCCAAATATTTGTGCTGGCTTTTTCATCGTTGCCCCGTCTTTCATATTACCCGCATGTGGTGGAAAAGGACGTTAAACCACCAAACACCCACCCACCCTCCCTGTCAGAACGCACTATCTCTCTTCTTTCTATCCGTTTCGGCAGTACCTTCTTGCAGGGAACCCTTGACATACAAACTACAAATAAAGAACGCGCCTTCTCGATCTGTCAACGGGCTGATTTCTGTACGCTCTGATCAGCAATGACACCGCTTACTCGGCGGAAAAAACAAATTTCGATTCTTCTTTCAGCATGTCCGCTCATTTACCGGAGAAGGCAGTTGAGGCTTCGATCATTTCAATCACGGGCTCCATGCTTAATGCGCCCATCGCTGTATGTGACTTCACAGAAAGGAAACCAATTACAAAACTGGGCGTTCAATTTGGAAGCCTTTAGAAATCAACTGCGCAGTAAGAAGAAGAACAAAAAGAAGAAGAAAAACACAGAGAGAGAGAGAGAGAGAGAGAGAGAGAGAGAGAGAATCAAGAATCAAGAAGAATCAAGAAAACTTTATTTTTCAACGGTAGAGGTAGTTAACGTGAAACAGTCAATTTTCATACCTGCCGTTGCTATTTCTAGTAATATCTATCTAAACAGAAACACACACACACACACACACACACACACACACACACACACACACACACACACACACACACACACACATGTAATGCAATAGGGAAAAAGCAAAATAGCAATAAAACCATAGGAAATGAAACTACACTCTACTAAGACAGGAACAGTAATTTTAAAAAGCGTGATGAACAAACCAATTACACGTAGGAATACATGTATGAAAAACCATAGGAAATGGAACTATACTCTACTAAGACAGGAACATTTAAAAATCGTGATGAACATACCAATTACAAGTAGGAATACATGTAGGAATGGGCGAGAATCAACTGTGGGAAGATTAAACATCGTGTGACATAAGATATGTGAAGAAAAGCTGTTTGAAATTTGCTACAGAGCATGCGTGTTTAACATGAGCTGGAAGACTATTCCATAATGCCGCTCCAGAAAATGAAAGACTGCTTTTGAAAATGTCAATTCGCGGCTTTGGAATGATACACAGGTTGTTTGAACTGCCATATCGGGAAGCTGAGCGGTGGCAACAGTCGGATAAATAGTTGGGAGCCTTTCTGTTCCATAGCTTATACATGAAAATTCCTTTGTTGTATAGCAGATGTTTTGACAAGGGAAGAAGCTGCAGCTGGTTTAGCTTTTCATCAGCTGTAAGATGAGGATTCGGTAAAAGTAGCTTTGCTGCACGTCTATGAAGGGAGTTAAGCCCCTTTAAATGAATGTGGCTGCAGAGAGAGAGAGAGAGAGAGAGAGAGAGAGAGAGAGGAGGTGGTGACATTTTTGGACCACCGCGAGAATAGACGACTCCATTCGGCAAGCCCCGAGGGCCAAAGCCCCATCCCTTTACTCTACTGTGTATTGACAAAACACAGTACGTCCATGACGTCATTGTATGGTAAAAGGGGTGATTTCAAGAAAGAGATTGACGTAATGGTCTTTTTCCTCAAATGACGTCAATAGACTTACTGCTTTCTTTCCATGTTCCAGTCATATCAAACTACACGACGTTCTCCCTTCCATGTAGTGTCCGGCAAAATGTTTGCCAGACCATGTCATGTGTTGTGCTCATAATACGGCGAGACGCGATTGGCTGAATTCTGGGGGCTCGACCCTTTAGATTGACAAGAGTGAAGTCGTCCATTGTCCAGTCATGGTGTAAACCGCATTATACATGTACTAGTCTTCCGTGGGCGTTGAGAAGGGAATCCAGTTCTACGCCATTCACATGTTTCCTACCTCAGAATTGAGTAAATTGCCTGAGCATTCTCTCTAACCTGTGATGCACACTAACAATCACGTGATTCTGTTTGATGGACGCTTGCCTGGAATAAGTAAAGCCCCCCCCCCCCTCCCGCACACACACACACACCGTGGCACACACACACACACACACACACACACACACACACACACACACACACACACACACACACACACACAAGTAAATGGTGATCGACTACAGGAAGAACAAAGTTACCCCTAGCCCTGTCATCAAATGGGCAGACGTTTATTGTCTGTTTACTAGTATGCGGATCAGAAATACAATTCCCTTTTTCGGGATCAATAAAGTGTTGTGTATTGTGTATTGTGTAAAAGTAGTCTACTATCACCTACCCTCTTGCCTGCTTCCAACGTTCCGTTGTAGTTCCAAGGCGGTTCGGACATGCGCAGTGGAATCTTATTTCTAAAACTTTCTACTTCTGTGCCAGCCATTTCCGCTACTGTGACCTGAAATACAGACGAGACGCAAAACCAGCTTCAAAACTATTATTTAGATATTCTTTACCATTGGCTTTGGTAAGGCAGACGAGTTTTACCCGTATCGGTTAAAGAGCGTTAGTTTCGCAATGAACAACGGATACTGACCTGAAACACGTGTCTGTACGCCTCCTTGACGACGTCATCATCCGGTTCACCCAACTGCCACGGTGTCTGCACGTTCGAGGCCGGGAGGTGGTCCGGAAGGAAACAGACGTAATTTCCGTCAAACATGGCGGCCGCGTGCGCGCGCAGCAAGATTCTTCTTCGCGCGGCCGCCATTTCGGTGCAAAGGATGATGACTGGGGGAAAACAAAATGTCGAATTTTATGTGTGTTTCTATCGCAGGAAGGAATTATTCTGATGTCAGACTTGCTGACGGGAATCGATTTCATATGGAAAACGGGAGCCGGGGTGGTCGAATGGTAGAGCGTTGGACTTCTAATGCTCGGGTCGTGAGTTCGATCCCGGCTGGAGCCAAATATTTGTGCTGGCTTTTTCATCGTTGCCCCGTCTTTGATATCACCCTATGTGGTGGAAAAGGACGTTATACCCCCAAACACCCACCCACCCCATATGGAAAACATTACCCAGCCTATGTATCCGAGCCATGTGTGAAACACACACACACACACACACACACACACACACACACACACACACAGAGCAAGAGAGAGAGAGAAAGAGAGAGAGGGGGGAGGGGGCTGCCAACTCACTTCGTCCTCTTTGTCGAAGATTATAAAGGATGTCATCAATTTCATCGTCTGACGGGTCATCGCCGATAATAATACTTTCGGCAAGCGTGATGTTTGTAAGACGAAATGTCGCTTCCGCCGCGCGTGACGAATAGTCACAAAACACGTTCCTGAAACAATGAAATGGCTATTTACACTCCAAGCTCTCAAGAATCTGAACGTCGTTAGACTCTGTCACGAAAAGGCGTGATTTTCGCGATTTTTTTTCATTTAGTAGGGCAAGGTGCATGCCAGGGGGTTGTAAGAAGAGGCAAGCTGCCAGTGAAGCTGGGACATTTTGCGCTCAACAGAGGCTAAGGTAACGCGAGTGGATTTGGGTGAAGTGGCTTTCTGGCCTACACAGAAAGTGGACTAGCATTACTCCAGTTATTACTCCAGTGAGGCTGGAGCGGAAATGAGACATTCAATTTGTTTGAGACTCTTGTCAGGTACGTGCCCTTGAATGGTCTGTGCATGGTAATGGAAGCATCTGTAGGGGTGGCTATGATGTCTGAGGCGAATGGTAAATATACAGATATTTTGAGGCTTCGTGCATTTGTATTCTTGACCACACTCTTTCTCCCCTCGAGGGAATCCACACATTAAATTCGCATGTTTATCACTACACCGCACTGTTCACGATTCACGAATCCATGTTGCTCGCAGCATAAGTATAAAGTGTGTGTGTGTGTGTGTGTGTGTGTGTGTGTGTGTGTGTGTGTGTGTGTGTGTGTGTGTGTGTGTGTGTGTGTGTGTGTGTGTGTGTGTGTGTGTGTGCTCTTTTACTTTTTTCAATTGTTTTTACGTAGTGTACATTGAGTGAATTTTTAAAAAAATATATTTTACTTCAGTTTTAGAATGTAAGGCGCCTAGATCTCGTTCCCCGGGGATAGGCGCCCTATAAATATTATTATCATTATTATTATTATTATTATTATTATTATTATTATTATTATTAATATTATTATTATTATTATAAATCAAAAGCTCATGACTAGTGGCTGTGAGAGTTCCCAACCTGTTGTCAGTTTTCCGTCGAGAAACCATAACAACGCGGCTCCAGCCGAAGTAGCGAAAGATCTGGACGAATGCAGAACCCATTCTGTTGAAGGGAGGCCCCAGACGAACCAGCGTGTTGTAAGTAGTCTTGTCGGCCAGGCTTGGGTCGCTGGATGCCGGTGTGAACATTGGGAGGTTCCAGACGGACGCCAGTAAACCTGCAGGCTCGGTGGCTAGTATAGAAGAAAGGTCTGGCTCGTTGGTGATTTTACTTTTTAATAATAATAAATAAAACGATACAGAAATTTGTCGAGCGCTGCTCTCCAAGTACCATGGACTAGCTGAGCTTCACACACACACACACACACACACACACACACACACACACACACACACACACACACACACACACACTCTAACATGTAATATGGCAGGTGCAGCGACATCAGACGACTCACGGTACATATAAACAGAATCAAGAGAAGTAAACTAACAAAGGCTTGACGGAAGAGAAAGGTCTTCAGATGGGATTTAAACAGGGGCAGTGGCGGCTGAAGGCGGAGTTCGATTGGCAGAGAGTTAGACAGTCGGGGCCAAGAAACTGAACGCAGGCAAACTTGGCGAGTCATCACAAATAGCAGAGAACCATACTGACAGGTTTCACACGAAATATGATGTGATGGGATAAATTCACACACACACACACACACACACACACACACACACACACACACACACACACACACACACACAACGAAATGTTCAACATAATCGTCAAACCAAACCACGTGACTTTATAAACGTACACCTCCCAGACCTGGCCATTGAAAACAACGGAAGCACTCACATGATGAGCAGGGCGGACCAATGAAAGCGTCGACAGAGTAATTCAAATGCAGCGTTACTGATCCAGCGGTCCCGCCTTTAGCTGAGCACGAGTCGTTTTCCCAGAGAATACTGCAACAACAGGAGAAACAATCCTCATACTACAGACCCATACGCTTAAGTCAAACACGCTTAAGTCGAACTTCGGATACGTCGAAGCAAAAGTTTTTTCCCGGCAAAACTTGCTCTTTGTATGCTCTTTGTATCCTTGCTCTTTTCCACGGATAAGTCGAACGAGTACTCAAAAACGGATAAGTCAAAACTCGGTTATGTCAAACGGAATCTGCAATTTTAGCCTCGGATAAGTCGTACCAGTCGCTGGCAGGGGAATTTCTTTTTGTCCTTCTGATGCATCAGCGCCAAAACACGGCTTGCACGGAGATTTAACATTTTCCGTGCAAGTACAGGTTGACAGTGTTATGTGTCCTGCGGGCCTTAGGGCTGGTTATCTTGGGTGGTAGAACACGAAATTGGCGAGAAACACGTGCAAGAACAGAGCTAGGCGTGAGATCTGACCCTGTGCCCCTGATCTGTGAGGTTTTCTGTCACCAGTGTTAAGAAGGTGATTTGCCGTCGGTTTGGGAGGGTAAGCAGTGAGTTATTCCTGGTGTGTGAAATGTGTGTGTGTGTGTGTGTGTGTGTGTGTGAGAGAGAGAGAGAGAGTTTGCCGGTTGGTGCCGTTAGAGTTGGATCTTGCTGCTATTTGACTGCGTGTGTTTATAATTATGACGTTGCACTAGAATTTATTGAGCACATGCGATCATATGACTGCGAACGCGCGCGCGCGCACACACACACACACGCACAGATGACGCTGCTGATCTTACAAGCAGAATAAGAGTCAGTGAAACTAGAAAAGAAGAAGAAAACATAAGCTGGAAACGTATCACCGTTTGGTGCCAGACAGCTTTCATGTCAGAACGAAACAGCCATCAGAAGAACTTGGCTTTCTAATTCCTCTGCATTGCATGTGTGACTATGGTAAGACCAAGCCAATACTCTGAACTGAAAGTGAACTCAAAGTGAACAAAATAGCTACGGAGATTCGATGACATGGCAGCTTACACGAGCGTATTGAATATAACAAATCCTAGCAGTAAGGCTCAGTATAGTTCGCACCCCTGGGCCGTACTGGGCAAACTATTCAAACGCATCCACACTCGTTTAGTAGAGTTCGCCTGCTTATATAGATTTAGGGTTAGATTTAGGGTTGGTGTTACCTTGTGGTAACTGATGGTGCAATCGCTATGTTGTTCAGACGGTCGCAGTGCATTTACAGCAGGTGCAAGTGAGTGAGTGAGTATTTTAAGGCTTAACGCCGCGTAAGCGACAAAGACTAATTCGCGGCAGCCACAAGTTCGTTAAAAGGTAAAAAGCTGGATTAAAACAACTAGTAAATATAGGCTAAAAATTTATAGGTTAAATGAGATTCTACCAGTCTTGGGTTACCACAAGTTCAAAACGTCAAGCATGGGTCATGAACATGAATAAGTACAAACACAATGTTCAGATTTTATGAAGGTTAGTTAGTTATTGAATCAGATTTTATGAAACAAATTGACTTCCCGAAGGAAGCCAAAAATCTTGTCTGGAGGGACATTTCGGAACAAGAGCTCCATTGATTCGGCAGTGAAATACTTCTGTCGAACCTCCGTGAGGTCTGCACAAGAAATCAAAATATGTTTAATGGTATCTGGCTCATCGCAGCCAAAACAGAAAGGACTCTCTTCACCTTTCAGCAAGTGCGAGTGGGTATAATATGTGTGCCCAATATGAAGGCGGGCCAGGACCACCTCTTCCCGACGGTTAGTCCTACACCGGGGAATGATTTCCCGAAGTTTGGGAACTATACTGTGGAATTTATTGTTATCAAGAGTATCCCACTGGGCTTGCCATTGATCTACTATGTACTTATTTATTAAGGGTTTAAAATCAGTATAAACACTACTCTTGCTAGCCACAGGACCATACAGCAGGTGCAAATGACACAAGGGGGCGAACTATACCAATGCAGCAGCAGTAAGTTAATGTTGACCAAGGAAAGTAAATTTCAGTTTCCAAATCGAATCAAGGGGTGAAAAGGTGCAACTCGCTTAACTCGAAGCTAGAGTCGAAATTCGACCTTATCCGTCGTCACGGATAAGTCAAACTTCGGATACGTCGAACAAAAATCCATTTCCCCTGCGAATTCGACTTAAGCGTGTTCGACTGTACTACTACTACTATGGTTATTTAAGGGGCGCTGTCCCGTGAAGCCGTGGAGGCCGAATGGTAGAGTGTTGGACTTTCAATGCTCGGGTCGTGAGTTCGAATCCCGGTTGGGGCCACATATTTCTGCTGGCCTTTTCCTCGTTGCTCCGTCTTTGATGTCACCCATACGTGGTGGAAAAGGACGTTAAACTTAAACACCCACCAACACCCACTCTCTCCATCCCGCAAGAGCTCAGAGCGCTTTACAATCAACACACACTCTCACACAACACAGGCAACGTGCCTTCGCATGTACATGTAAAGTTCTACAAATACATAATGCACGCACGCACGCACGCACACACACACACACACACACACACACGCACGCACGCACACGCACGCACGCACACGCACACACACACGCACGCACGCACGCACACACACACACACACACACACACACACACACACACACACACTTCTGACAACTAATTACTGAACCAGACATGTCAAAACTGATTTTCCTCTATAGGGTGGTTTATCTGAACAAACGTGGTGTACAACATTGTCTACTATAATCACCTCGTGCAGGTAATATCTCGCGTAAATCAGGCAGACCCTGATATCGATTCGGAGGACCACATCTCAAAGTTTCCGTCCCCTGTGTCCAATAAACTTTGGTCCCTGCGGGTCATCTCCAAGTCACGACCCGGAAAACCACATCTCCACCGGATACACGTGACATCGATCTGGTCTGCTCGTCTAGTAGTCCCTTTCACCTGACTAAGGAGACCTGAGTCAGATTCCTACATTCACAAAGGCTGTTTGGAGAATTGTGGGGCGGCTTGGATTTTGAGTTTCTGTCGGTTGGGGTGGCAAATTGGGTTGGAATCAAAGGTTGTGACAACTATAAGATCCTACCGTGACACTGCAACCGTTAGAAATCCCGAACGAAGTCGCTGTGTGATTTCTGTGTCGCCCGACAGGTCCGCAAAGACTGAAAGTATAGGTGTGGGAAATCCGAGACAACCAAAGGGGGTGGCACTGATTAATAATGGCGGCTGTTACAAATGTTCACCGCACGATCGTAAATTAACGCTTGAAGCACTCATATACTGCGAGTAAACAACTTTTCAGCAGTAAAATGTATTCCTTTTCAGGCTCTCCTGCTTCCCGCAGTCCCAAACCACACGGACCTCCATAGCATCATCCATCATCCTCATCTCCATGATGATGCTTAATAAAAATTGCCCCAACTTCCGAGCCCTCCGTGGATTCTACCCATTACCAGGAAGGAATACCACTGGAACTGGCAAAAGAGTTGGGGCAGCCAAAAAAAAAAAAAAAAAAAAAAGCGTGCAAAGCAAGCTCACGTCATGCACGCAGGAAAAAGAAAAAGAAAAAAAAATGGATGACGCTGCCCTGTGGCGACGCGCCGGCCCCTAGGGGGAAAACACTTTGTAAATAAGAATACTGGGCGGGAAATGACGTCGATAAATCTCTTACCAGTGCACTTCACTTCATCGGTCCAAACGTAATAATAATAATAATAATGATACACATGTAGAGCGCGTTCTGCTTAGAGAAGGGGAGCCGGGGTGGTCGAATGGTAGAGCGCTGGACTTCTACTGCTCGGGTCGTGAGTTCGATCCCGGCTGGGGCCAAATATTTGTGCTGGCTTTTTCATCGTTGCCCCGTCTTTGATATCACCCGTATGTGGTGGAAAAGGACGTTAAACCCCCAAACACCCACCCACCCTGCTTAGAAAAGCACTCAATGCGCTGTTTGCTCACGCATACACACACACACACACACACACACACACACACACACACAACATTCACATGCACACATTTACACACATCAATATACAGGCGTTGGAGTGTAAACTTAAAGATTAAAAGCTAGTTTGAAAAGATGTGTTTTGAGTTGTGCTTTAAACTGTAGGGAGGGAAGGGATGTTTCTCAGAGAAGATGGCAAGGAGTTCCAAACGCGGGGCGGGGGGTGGGTGGGGGGGGGGTGGCACTACAGTGGACGCCGGATATAAGCAACTCGGATATAAGAAAACTCGGTTATTGCCAACGAATTTTTTTCCCCCGGCCAAACTCTTCTTTATTATGTATTACAAAAACTCGGATACAAGAAACTCGCTTATAAGAAAACTCGGTTTTAGGAAAGCAAATTTCTTGTCCCGCTTGATACAAAAAACTCGGATATAAGAAACCGAAAGTACATTTCCAAGAAAATTTCACTCATTGTAAGAAACCGAAAGTACATTTCCAAGAAAATTTCACTCATTCTAAGAAAACAGGTCAGGTCTGACGTCACTTAGGACAGGCACATGATGGCGCATGATTTTCTTTTCTTGAATTGGTTCTTTACCATTGTGTTCCGTGCAAAATTGAATGTTGGCAAGAAGAAAAAATACGAGATGCATTTTTGTTGTTCTATTGTTATATGTTGTTTTTATTATTATTTTGTTTTTTTGCCTGATTGGGAGCTCTCTCTCTCTCTCTCTCTCTCTCTCTCTGTATGTCTGTCTCTGTCTACAGGGCTCGCGTTAAGGAGAATAAAACTATCAGTATTAAGACTAACTGTTGATCAATTCCTTTCTTTGACAATATACGTGGTCCATCTTTCCTCCATCCCCCTTCCCCCTCCCAACAGAAAAAAAAGCTAATTTGTAGCTTTTTTCAACCAAATTAGACACGGAAAGCATCGCATATCACACTCTAATGGGACGAGTGTTTTATAGATCAAAAGTTGATACATAATGCACTTTTAATATATCCTATAAATACAAGGGAATTCTCTCCCTCTCTCTCTCTCTATCTCTCTCGCTCTCTCTCTCTCTCCCCTTAGTTCTTTTTTGTTTGTTTGTTTGTTTGGTTGGTTGGTTGGTTAGTTGGTTGGTTGGTTGTTTGGTTGGTTTGGTTGTTTGTTTTTTCTTTTTGTTTTGTTTTTTCTTACCACATGACCGCCAGCGCTACAGTTGGGAAGCAAAAACAGTATTTTCATGTTCAAACAAAAACATCTGACATTGAAGGACACAAGCGCACTGGTGTATATTAACTCTACACATATATATTCTGTGCAGGTCTTTAAGAGAAACCAGATATTTCTTAATTTAATGCAAAACATACACGAACTGAGAAAAAAGAAATGTTTTAAACCTTTTTTTCACTGAACTCGGTTATAAGAAATATTTTTCAAAATACTTTCTTATATCCGACTTTCAGATATAAGAAAACTCGGATATAAGAAACCAAAAAATTCACCCCCCTCGAGTTTCTTATAACCGGCGTATACTGTATAACTGAAAGAACGTTGGCCAAATGTTTTGAGGATGAGCGGAGAGTGCGGGATGTTTCGTACATGGTACTCCGCGAGACTCCTTTGTTGGTTTTTTACTGTCCACGTGTTTGGCGGAGGACTGGCATTAGCCATTAGCTTGCTTCAGTACGAACGAAAGAGAAAGACACACGCCTATAATCTCCTCGGATTCAACTTCTTGGATTGTAAAAAGACGTCATGTCTCTTACTCGCGCTCCGCGGGCTTCCGGAATGTACAATACGTCCTGTATAATAATAATACATAGCTCTTATAGGGCGCCGTTCTCCAACTTCAAGGACTCGCTGCGCGTTAAAGCACACACACACACACACACACACACACACACACACACGCGCGCGCTATTTACATCCCCTCAGCAAACATACAATTGGCAGTGCAACGAACTCATGATGCACACAGACTTAACAGAGGTTTAGCTATCGAAGGCATGGCGGAAAGAGGTAGGTCTTCAGATGCGATTTAAACAGAGGCAGCGAGGTCTGAAGGCGGAGTTCGATTGGCAAGGAGTTCCAGACAGTCGGGGCTAAAAAGCTGAAAGAGCGCTCTCCGGCAGTTTTCATGTTACGCTTCGGAATTTTGAGAAGTTTTTCACTAGCGGAACGCAGGGTGCGCGACGGTTGATACTTACAGAGTAAGGCCGACAGGTAGGGAGGAAGAGAACCTTCGAAGAAACGGAATGCGAAAGTGGCAATTTTATACTGGAAGCGGAATTTAACAGGGAGCCAGTGGAGATGTTTCAGCAGAGGCGTAACGTGATCCCTCTTTCGTTTTCTCAAGACGAGACGCGCCGCGTTGTTCTGGATCATCTGCAAACGATAGGTCTGGTCTGCCGGTAAACCTGCAAAGATGGAGTTGCAGTAATCCAACCGAGACGTCACGAACGCATTTACAAGCCTTGATGCTGCACTTTCAGAGAGGAACGGCCTAAGTGAGGAGATCTTGCGGAGCTCAAGAAAAGCCGCACGGCAGACGCTGCTGATCTGATCGATCTTCACACCTAGATATTTCACACACTTTTGGAAAGAGACCTGCGAACCACCGATGTTTGCGACCTCGCTGCCAATCAGTCTGAGACGCGACTGAGAACCTACAGGCATGACCTCGGTTTTGTCAGTGTTAAGTTTAAGCTTGTTGCTAGTCATCCAGGATAAAACATCTTCAATACAGCACTGAATGCTCAGCTGAGCAGAGCTGAAATGGTCGGGAGTACTGCTTTTTGACAGTTCAGTGTCGTCCGCATACTTGTGAAAATCACACTCATGAGCGGAGATCACATCAGACAAAGGCTGTGAATAGAGCGTAAACAAAACAGGCCCTAAAACGGAGCCCTGGGGGACCCCAAACACCAACAGACTAGGGGCAGACAACTGGCCATCAACGGCTACACGTTGGAAGCGACCTGTGACATAGGACGTGAACCATGCCAGCGCGGTACCATGAATACCAAAGGTTAACTCCAACCTCTTCAACATCACGGAGTGATCAAGCGTGTCGAATGCTGCGCTGAGATCCAGGAGAGCAACAAGGGAGACTAGTCTCTCGTCTGAGTTTACAAGCAGACCATCCAGGACGCTCAGCACAGCAGTCTCCGTGCTATGATCCTTCCGGTATGCCGACTGGTGGACTTCAAGCAGATCATTTTCAGACAGATGGCGCTGCAACTGTTTTAAGACAACCTTCTCAAGGATCTTTGAAATGAACGGGAGATTAGAAACAGGTCTAAAGTGTTTCAGGTTATTCACATCAAGTCCTGGCTTCTTCAGAAGCGGCGTAACAACTGCGTGTTTAAACTGGCTGGGCACTGTACCGGTAGTGAGAGAAGTGTTTACAATAGCAGTAATCAGTGGAATGAGATCGTCAATACACTGTTTTACGAGGGATGTAGGAATGGGATCAAGCACACAGCTCTTTGTCGGAGACATCATAATAAGTTCACGGATCTCCTGCTCAGTCACTGGCTCGAAACATGACAGTGAAGGGCCGTCATACACACTAAAAGTAGGGGGATCGCATGAACACGAGTCTAGTTCAGAGCGGATACGCTTGATCTTGTCTGAGAAAAAGTCACAGAACCGCTGAGGCAGATCACGGCGAGGCACGTCGGTCGGAAGAGGAGTGGTGCGGGACTTACCCTGCAGCTCGCTAACCACTGAGAACAGCTGTTTGGACGATGAACTGCAGTCAATCTTGTCCGTATAGAACTGTCTCCTGGCACAGTGAATGGCTGACTTAACCGCGTCTCTCTCTTTGACATACATCTGTCTATGAACAGTCAGGCCTGTTTTCCTCCAGCGTCGTTCGGCGCGTCTCCGTCCACGGCGAGCCTCCCTGACGTCATCGGACAGCCACGGGGCAGATGGTCGGTCTCTCACCAGCATGGTGACAGAAGGGGCGTGTCGGTCGATAACCTGTCGAAGCCCGTCATTGTAGGCATCCACGAGATGCGCAAGATCCAGGGTGGGGGGCTGACTCACAACTACAGCTGCCACTGTCGCCTTCACGTCGAACTGGAAGTTGGAGGACGAGATGGCGCGGATATTCCGTGACGTCACCAGCCGCTTATGTATTCGAGGTCTGACGACTGCGATGGAGCAAGCAACGACGCTGTGATCAGAGAGATCAGGACAGTCCTGCACTGCTTCTAGAGACAGTATGCTACCCTCGTTACGCACAACGACCCAGTCAAGAGTATGGCCACGTCTGGAAGCGAAGGGTGCTTTGTCATCGTTTCTCGTGGCCGTCTTGTGAGAAATCCTGACCAAAGGATAAGAAACACGCCCGGACTAATCACTGACTCACAAATGATTCCATTCCTTGAATGGGGCAGCACACACAGAATACAAAGCATACTTAGGAAGATGGAAGCGTTGTAACCGCGAAGAGAACTGATATATTCAGAGCATTGTGAATTTCGTATTAGGATCGCTGTCACTCGTCTGCCAGTAGAACTAAGTATAATTAGAGTATTGTGAATTTCGTATTGGGGTCGCTGTCACTCGTCTGCCAGTAGAACTAAGTATAATTAGAGTATTGTGAATTTCGTATTGGGGTCGCTGTCACTCGTCTGCCAGTAGAACTAAGTATAATTAGAGTATTGTGAATTTCGTATTGGGGTCGCTGTCACTCGTCTGCCAGTAGAACTAAGTATAATTAGAGTATTGTGAATTTCGTATTGGGGTCGCTGTCACTCGTCTGCCAGTAGAACTAAGTATAATTAGAGTATTGTGAATTTCGTATTGGGGTCGCTGTCACTCGTCTGCCAGTAGAACTAAGTATAATTAGAGTATTGTGAATTTCGTATTGGGGTCGCTGTCACTCGTCTGCCAGTAGAACTAAGTATAATTAGAGTATTGTGAATTTTGTGTTGGTGTTGCTGTCGTTCTTCTACCAGCAGAGCTAACATATTCACAGTATTGTGAGTTTGGTATGGGGTCGCTGTCACTCGTCTACCAGCATAACTTTATTTGAAAGGATCTCCGTATTATTATTATTATTATTATCATCAAGGATCTTCGTACAATAATAATAAAAATTATTATTATTATTATCATTATTATTATTATGATAATACGTTGGACACACCGGTTCTCACTTGAACACCGAAGTTAAGCACCGCTGGGCCCGGTAAGTACCTGGATGGGTGACCGTCTGGGTATAGGCCGGGTGCTGCTGGCCCCGGTCCGGGCAGGAATTTGGTGTGAGATTTCTCCTCACCAAATCGAGTCAAAATCATGTGCAGACTCGCTTTCGGTGCCTGTTTCGGCCCGTGTACACACGCATGCACGTACCATCAAGGTGCACGATAAAGATCCCAATTCCATCATTCGAAAAAGAGTAGGCCGAAATGGCCGGTGGGTTGGAAACAAAAACACGCGTATGCAGGAAAAAAAAAAAAAAAATGGATGGCGCCGGTTCATGGCGACGCGCTTCCCCCGGGGGAAGCAGCCCGCATTTCCCTACTACGGTAGTGGGACGAAGAAGAATTCCAATCCAATCCAATTAAACCAAAGATTGTTGGAAACACTCGGTGCTACTCAAAGTCGAAAATAGATACACTCGGTGCTACCGTTTTAAAACACTGCGTCTTGACTGTGCTACTGCTTGGAGCAGAGTCGCACCGGAAACACCGGCGTCATTTTGATTACACCCTGTGACGACACAACTGCGCATATTGTGTGACTTGCTGCTGGACAGGACTTCAGTTTCCCGTTGAAATGGCTTCACGGTGACTTGCTCACGCCAAAGCCGTAGTGAGGGGGGAAATCCTCGTTGGCAGCTTCGACTGTGGCGCTGTGCAGCACTCTGAGATTTTACCGACAATGCTGACAGCATGAGCCTGTTACAGACTGACGTAAATCTCTCTCTTGTCTTTCACTAAAAGCTTTGTTTGAATTTATGCTTTTAACCCTGTTCCTACCGAGTAAGTTTAGCGCACCAGTGGCCCAAATAAAAACGTAATACGTCAGTCACTGGAAATTAATTCATGTCTGTATTGATTGAAATGTGGCTTAGCGGGAGTGTTGCAATCTGATTATACTCGTGTTTGCTGCGGTAAGAGCTAAGGTTTGGGGCAATATCACCGCGATGGTCTGTTATGTAACATCTTGACACAAGTGGCTGCTTTTTAAATAAGGTGCAATTTGATTATACTCGTGTTTGCTGCGGTAAGAGCTAAGGTTTGGGACAATATCACCGCGCTGGCTGGATGGTCTGTTATGTAACATCTTGACACAAGTGGCTGTTATTGAAGTAAGGATTCATCGTATTCGATGAAAAGTTTTCCACCACTTAGTTCTATGACAAGTGTACTAAGGCTTTTGAGGCATCTGCGTGCGACCTGTCAGTGACGCGGGACTTTTAGAAAGCAAGACTTGACATTTCCGCCGTGCAATAAAGAAAAAAAAAAAAAACTTGAAAAGATAGGATAAAGTCTGCAATGATCATTAAGTGGAAATCCCGCTGTCAAACTAGACACAGCTAGAATTTTGTCTCGGTATTGATTTTCTCAAGACGCCCCGGTTAGAATGTCTGTTTGGTCCACTTGTATTGAGGACATTAACCTTAGTGCAGTTATAACCTAGAGCATTTCGTTATGCCCCCCCCCCCCCCACACACACACCCCTCTCTCTCTCATTTGCTCGTTTGTGTGTGTGTGTTTGTTGTTATTGTTGCAGTTGCTGTTACTTTTGGTTTACTTTTCCGTATGCTTAATACTCTTGTGCTTTTTGTTAGTGTTCAACGGCAACTTCAAACAAGATGGCCACTGACCAGCCCAATATGTTGTTTCCATTTAATCACCTGCTGTCGTCACGGTCGTTCTTTTGTAATGCCATGTATTCGGGAGGACACACACACACACACACACACACACACACACACACACACACACACACTACACACTACACACACACTCTCTCTCTCTCTCTCTCTCTGAATGGAAACAACTGACCGGGCTTGTCAGACCAATCTTGGTTTTGGAAGAGAGACATCAAGTTGTTTTCTTTGAAATCTATGGCGTTTTCCTCATTGGGATGACGCATAATACATTTGACGTAATAACTTTGACTCGGATACAATTCTTGCAATGAAAGCAGCCCCATGAAAATTGAAGTGTTGCTGCTGCGCAGTGTAAAGATCGAATTTATACCGGCTCAATGTGTTTAACAGACAAGTCTGCGCGGCGAACGTTTTTTCACTATGTGTTATGTCTGCTGCGCGCGCGCGCACACAGACACACACAGACATACGCGCGCGCGCACGCACGCACGCACGCACGCAGACTTGCGCGAGCCGCGTTTGTGCATGTGCTCCATTGAGACCTATGTGGTGTTCTCTCACTCTACTATGCTATTGAGTGAGAGTCAGTGGGAAAAACAAAGCTCACTACATCAATGAAACTCCCGCTTTCCCCGTCTACAAATAGAGAACTTCCGAAAAGTGACGACACACCCCCACGTCAATCAAACATGACGTCGGGAAACTGACGCTGATACAGTTTTGCGTCAGTGCGCGTGTGCCTTTTCTGCGATGTTTGTGAGGCGTGTGGCTTGTGTAAAGGAAATGTGCTTCGAGTACAAATTTTCGAGTCAACTGACGACAACGGCTGCAGTGAATTTTTCTAATTTTTTTGTATATTTTTTATGGCACCCCAGGCTCATTATCTATGTATAGTAGGAGCGATTTTGAGATCTAAAGTGTGTTCACCAGCACTTTCATCAGGTACGGCTTACGCCAAAAGTATAAAAGCGACAACCTCCAAAATTCACTCAGTTGAGAGTCCGTATTCATGCTATCTATGTCCCAAAAATGGAGTGGTTTAGGTAAATATTACGCCTTTAAACGCCAGAAAGCCACTTTTTCTGAAAAGGGCGATAACTCGCAAATCATGTGTGCAATCGTACGTGGATCGGGCCTTCTATTCAACAATCTTGATTTATTTAGAAACCCCAAATTTGAAATCGATCGGTTCAGTATTTTTGGAGAAATAGGCATCTGAACTGGGTTCACATGCAATGTCAACTCAGGCTCGGTTTACATGAAAACTATAAGAGCGACCATTTTCTAGTAGTAAATCAGTTCAGAGTCCGTATTCAAGCTATCTACTGCCAAAAAATTGAGTGATTTAAATAAATATTACGCCTGTAAACGAAAGACAACCAACTTGTCTCAAAAGGGCGATAACTCCCAAATCACTTAAGCAATCATCACACGCTTGAATCGTCTAATGTAACATTTTGATACCCCAAATTTGAAGCCATTCGGTTAAGTATCTTCGAAGAAACGGGCCCGGACACAATTCACACACATACACACAGACGGCACTCAGTGAGGAGGAGAAGCGCGTTCGGGGCACCATACATGCCAGCATCGATGACGCAGGTTTTCTTACGTCATTGTCAGAGTTACACTTGCATAATCGTCTCTGCGGGAGATCGGCAGTGACGTGCGTTTGTACCACAGATGCTTGCCTATGAACGTGGAAATTTTAGCCCGTCCTATTATGTTGTTTCCATTACTATGGAAACAACATAAAAATGGTTATTATAACCAACATCTTATACCGTTGTTAAATAAAACGTCAAAGTCTCTCTCGACTACCCTTGATTAACCTTCTTTATTGTGAAGCCGTTGTTAAGTCTTGGACTTGAATCGATAAAAGGTCTCTCATCTCATTTACACCAGCTGTGTGTGTGTGTGTGTGTGTGTGTGTGTGTGTGTGTGTGTGTGTGTGTGTGTGTGTGTGTGTGTGTGTGTGAAGTTTAATGTTCCAGTTTTAAGTATGTTCGATCGTTTCGGATTTTTGTTGTTGTTGTTGAAAAAAGGTCGTTTATCTTGCCGTTTTCACTATATCAGCCCTATAAATGGGCTCTTAAGGGTATGCACACAGTATGCGTGTACAGCAATGTGCAGAACTCCGTTCTAAATACTGTAAATGTGAGGCAAGACACGCATTGTTGAAATTTCTCCCCAATCAGAATGATTCTTCTTTGGACACCACGACCATTACTTTTGCCGTTAAATAGTGGTGCTGTATTTGAGATGAGTGGACCAGAGCAACCCCTCTCTCTCTCTCTCTCTCTGTCTCTCTCTCTCTCTGAGGACTTCTTGTAAGATAGGCAGAGATGCCCACAAGAATTATCCTAATAAACGTTTCATCATCACCTCTTTCTCTCTCTCTGTTACACACAGACACAGACAGACAGACAGACAGACAGACAGACAGACAGACAGACACACACACACACACACACACACACACACACACACACACACACAGCCCTCCCTCCTTTCCTTCTCCCCCCCCCCTCCTCCTAAACGAAGCCCGCAACAACTGAAACTGACCTGACGTTGACGTTTGACAGAAGACCCTCTCCTCTGGCTTTCTCCACGGCCATGGTAGCGGCAGCAGCATTTGTCTCCCATCCCAGTCGGACATGCCTGAAGGGACTCAACATTCCTAGTCGCACGTCCACAGCGTTTCCGGGGTCCCACACCAGCGACAGCAACAACGACAGCCACAACGACAGCAGCGGCGATGACGACGGCTTAATAACCATGCTGCAGCCAACCGGATAAAATGTCTTGATTCGAATGCTTGTACAAAACCTATTGCTGTGGCTTTCTCGATACTGCGAATTTATTACCAAGAACAGGCTTTGTTTGTTTTGTTTTTTTTTCTGACTAGCTGAATGTCTCTTCTCTCTCTGCTATTTCTACAAAAAGAAATCCTTTTCAAAACAGGATCTACGATCAAATTTCCGGAGAGACAGAGTTTTATGTCTGCAACTTTCACTGCCAAGAGCAGAACTGCTTGCGCACGAAGTACCTCTTCGCGTAAGAACTTGCTACATAGACCGAAGTCAAAATCGATCTTGTAGATAATGTTCACAGTATTCTCTTTTAGAAGACATTACCCTGGTTTTTCCTCAAGACAGTTTAAAAAAACAACAACAACAACAACAACAAAAAAACTATAGTAATTCACTTCGTCATTCCTTTTACGTCTTTTCGTGCCGTTACTGGATGTCCAGTGTCTCGTAAAAAGGTACCAGGCCTACTGTCACTGAAGGGAAGAGATAGATATCCCGCCCGTGTAATCACACTTTAAATCAAGACTCCGTCCTGAGGAAATTAGCCTGGGCCTACTCCTGGACTGGCACTACACAAACGATCTGTTCGGTCAACGTGTACACGCCCTGCACTGGACCTAAAACTGTGGAAGTCGGGCAGATTCTGCTGTCCTTTAGTGTCAGGTGTCTGCAGGCGGGTGGTTTGCGCGCGTGGAAATGGAACTGGGTGGAGCGACAGACTGAAGGCGCTACACGTGATGTCGTTGTGTGGCAGGTGACGTAGGAGAGGGAGGTTCATAGCGAGTAGGTGCGTAGAGTCATGTTGTTCTGTTGTTTCAGCCCGATAAGGAATCGCTTTTGATAGTGATGATGATGATGATGATGTCATAGAGCGCGTAGAAAAACTCCATGCGGTGCATGCTTGTAGCGCGCGGGAGGTTGAGGGGGGAGGGAGTGGGATGGCTAAGTTATAAAGTAAAACGGAAAAAAATGGGGTGGGGGAGGGGGGGGGGGGTACTCTGCATCAATGTATGAGTCGGGCCGACAGCCGTAGGCTGAGGCTAAATCGCGATGGTCGGAATGCACAGGTCGAGACGAGGTCAAAGTCTCAGCCGAAAGTCTAACCTAAAGGCCCGCGAGTTAGTCCCTCAAAATAGGTGGACTAAAATGCCGTAGGCCTGGCCTAAAGTAGAATCAAAATGGCGTCGGGCTGTTTTTTTTTTTTTGTTTTTTTTTTCCAACGCAGATCTAGACGTGCACTTCACCAAAATCGCATTTTCCGCGACCGGAAACACCCATTAGATGTGTCAAGGTTTAGCGACGACTGGGGGAGCCGGGGTGGTCGAATGGTAGAGCGTTGGGCTTCTAATGCTCGGGTCGTGAGTTCGATCCCGGCTGGGGCCAAATATTTGTGCTGGCTTTTTCATCGTTGCCCCGTCTTTGATATCACCCTATGTGGTGGAAAAGGACGTTAAACCCCTTAACACCCACCCACCCTTAGCGACGTCTGACAAGGGGTTCAAGAAGTTTCGCTTTCATGAGCAAGCGATACTGAATTTGACCGATTCCGTCAGTTTGGAGCTACAATATACGCAGCCACGGCGAGGTGCGTTCACACCTGTGTTACAGGTGTTAATTACTTTGCGTTTCTACGCTACACTGAGGTGCCTTTCAAGACGTGATAGCTCAGCTCACTGGCATTGATTTGTTTACAGTATGTCGAACAACTGATCGTGTTACTAATGTGTTGTTGAGACACGTGCAGCGCTGGATTAAGATGCCGTCACAGGGGGAAGCAAACAGAAAGTGAAGTTTTTTTGTTTTTTTCCCCAAATGCGAGGGTTCCCGAACGTTGTTGGTTGCATCGATGGCACTCACATCCGAATCCACCCTCATTCAAATTTAAACCTGCACCACCCTCATCAACCAAACCTGCGCCTACACCACCCTCTTCCACATCTGCACCTACACCACCCTCATCTAAACACGCGCATACACCATTCTCATCCACATCAGTACCTACAGCATTCTCATCTAAACACGCGCATACACCACTCTCATCCACATCAGTACCTACAGCATTCTCATCTAAACACGCGCATACACCACTCTCATCCACATCAGTACCTACAGCATTCTCATCTAAACACGCGCATACACCACTCTCATCCACATCTGCACCTACACCACCCTCATCTAAACACGCGCATACACCACTCTCATCCACATCTGTACCTACAGCATTCTCATCTAAACACGCGCATACACCACTCTCATCCACATCTGCACCTACACCACCCTCATCTAAACACGCGCATACACCACTCTCATCCACATCTGCACCTACAGCATTCTCATCTAAACACGCGCATACACCACTCTCATCCACATCTGCACCTACAGCATTCTCATCTAAACACGCGCATACACCACTCTCATCCACATCTGTACCTACAGCATTCTCATCTAAACACGCGCATACACCACTCTCATCCACATCTGTACCTACAGCATTCTCATCTAAACACGCGCATACACCACTCTCATCCATATCTGCACCTACAACATTCTCATCACACTTGAAGTACTCAACCAAACCTGCGCCTGCACCACCCTCCTTCACATCTACACCTATTGAAGTTATAAAGTAAAACGGAAAAAAAAATGGGGTCGGGGTGGTGGAGTGAGCGGTGGGGGGTATGAGGGGGGGGGGGGGGAGTCTGCATCAGAACATCGAAAAAAAGCTGGTTTTTCAGGTGGCTCCTGAAAGACGCGGTGGAAGTGCTGGATTTCAAATATGGCGGCAGGGCGTTCCACAGAGCAAGGGCAAAGCACTTGAAGGAGCGAGCTCCAAAGCGCTTCTTGAACCCTAGGGATGGACATGTGGGACTGAGATGAGGAAAGAAGAG
>JACVVK020000208.1:760000-762500 GCA_018292915.2 Batillaria attramentaria
TATTAGCCGCTGATTATTTCTTCCGTTGGTTTCTCTTTTCCAGACAGACCGTCTCAACACATTCACAGTGGAGTGCCCTGATGATGAGGAGGATTCTTCACTGCAGGAGGAGGTCCAAGTACGAAAACTAGCTTGGGCATGTCGCAACGAAACCGTATGTGCCCCTCTCATCGGACTACGCAAATGCTTGGAAAACTTCGTCAAGAACAACAGCAGCGAGATCTGCCTCTGGATCAAATACACCTTCATCGCTCTGTTTCTCGTCTACATGGGATTTGCGTTTACCCTGAAGAAGGAGTTCGGCAGGGAAGGGTGGATTCGCTTGCTGGTGATAACGGTTGTCGTGGCTGTGGTGCTGTTCATCAGGCAGATCAGACCGTGGAGAGCCGCATCCAAACGTTTCAAACGGGTCACCGGGGTTATCTGGAAAGTCTGCCGGCCCGTCATCAGGTTTCGCAAACGTTATGCCTCGTTTATAAACAGGTACGTTAACTCTGCTAAATCTTTCAAAAATTAATCATCATAACGAAAACGAACCACCACCATCACTACCAGCAACATACTACTACTATTTCTACTACTACTACTAAAACTACTACTACTTCTACTGCAACTACTGCTACTGCTACTACTACTACTACTACTACCGCTACTACTATTACTACTACTGCTGCCACTATTGCTGTTACTATTTCTACTATGCGACTACTACTACTACTACTAGTCTACCACCACCACCACCACCACCACCACCACCACCACTACTACTACTACTACGACTACTACTACTACTACCACCAGCATACCTTTACTCCACTTCACGTTCAAACGTCCCCAGCTCCTCATCAATGTTGAAACAAGCACCTAATTATTCATTGCCGTCTTCGTAGTTCAAATTCAAATTCATCTTGAATATCCCAAATGGAGAAATCGATCGTGGTGGGCATACGACGAACAAGCCGACAATGCATGCAAAATAAAATGAAAAACGTACAGTCTGATATAACACACTGAAAATCAGACAAAGATTTCTATTTAGGATCGCCTGAATTAATTCTTAATTAATATTGATAAGTAGGTGGGATTTTCTGGAGTAACTCAGGCATGGTCGTCGCTCTCAAATGAATACTTCTAGCGGGTTTTGCAGAATGCTCGCCAGTTTGTTTAAAATTTGTGATTTTTTTCCAACCAGTCATCGATTAGAGATTGTTTCCATGGATCCACAGCTGTGACTCTGTTCAACATTTGGGCAAACAGTGAATGCAGCTGCATGAGCTGTGTTGACCCCAAAATGCAGTGACGTGAGCTATGTTGACCCCAAAATGCAGTGACGTGAGCTATGTTGACCCCAAAATGCAGTGATATGAGCTATGTTGACCCCAAAATGCAGTGACGTGAGCTATGTTGACCCCAAAATGCAGTGATATGAGCTATGTTGACCCCAAAATGCAGTGACGTGAGCTATGTTGACCCCAAAATGCAGTGATATGAGCTATGTTGACCCCAAAATGCAGTGATATGAGCTATGTTGACCCCAAAATGCAGTGACATGAGCTATGTTGACCCCAAAATGCAGTGATATGAGCTATGTTGACCCCAAATGCAGCGATATGAGCTATGTTGACCCCAAAATGCAGTGATATGAGCTATGTTGACCCCAAAATGCAGTGACATGAGCTATGTTGACCCCAAAATGCAGTGATATGAGCTATGTTGACCCCAAAATGCAGTGGCATGACCTATGTTGACCCCAAAATGCAGTGATATGAGCTATGTTGACCCCAAAATGCAGTGACATGAGCTATGTTGACCCCAAAATGCAGTGACATGAGCTATGTTGACCCCAAAATGCAGAGGCATGACCTGTGTTGACCCCCAAAATTGATGGAGTGGCATGAGCTATGTTGACCCAAAAATGCAGTACACTGCGGCTTATTCTGTAGAGAACAAAGGCTTTTCTGTTGTACCTTACCAGCTAGTCAATCGTTTATGGCAGTTCTCTGTGCAGGTTATCTTACACACACACACACACACACACACACACACACACACACACACACACACACACACACACACACACACACACACACACACATGCTACAGGCTACCGCTGAACAGCATTTCTCGCTATGGAAAACAAGTCACTGACCCGTATTGTAAACAGTGTGATAGCCAGTGTATAGAAGATTTGTGTCATTTTCTGTTGATCTGTCCTAGATATGCAGGCTTGCGCAAAACGTACATTCCTCTCTATTACCACCGTCTATTACCACCGTCTATTACCACCGTTTTCCGTCGACCTTCAAAGTACAGCTACTCTGTGCCAACCTTTCCGAAAAACAAACGCTCAAAACGGCAACGTATATCAGTGAATGTCTGAAAATCAGATCTTGAAGAAAATTTCTGTATGAATGATCGTTAGCGCTGTTTAGTTATCTTTTTTTAACGTATGGTATCCTGCTGTGTAAAAGTTTTTGCTTGTGATGTACGTTCAGTACAC
>JACVVK020000208.1:765000-770000 GCA_018292915.2 Batillaria attramentaria
GTAACTAAAGATACGGATCGAGATACAGCATATTATGCGGGAATACTTCTTTTGTCTCATGGTTAATACTTAGCTGTGTGTGCCCCTAAATATGCTTCAATCTAAAAAAAAAAAAAAAAAAAACTATGCGCAGACCATTTAAAGGCACGTACCTGACAGGAGTTGACGGTAGATTTCCGCTTAGGGACTAGCTGCAGTAATGCAAGTTTACTTTTTGTTCATGCCAGAAAGCCACTTTACCCAACTCCATTCGCGTCACCTTTGCCTCTCTCAAAAAGTCCCAGCTTCACCGACAGCGTGCCTCCTTTTGCAACCCTCTGGCATGCACCTTACCCTACTAAATTAAAAAAAACAAACAACCGGATGTCACGCTTTTTGTGACAAAAATCTCTACAAACTAACACACTGGCAAAACAGGGGCCTGCAAACAGAAATACACGTGACCCCACGCTCCGTTTGTGTCCTTACGCCTGTCATTGTTTTAGTCGACTTAATAATAATAAATAATGAAATGGGTACTCAAGGGACGTCCTCCCTCTCACGAGAGCTCAGGGCGCCTTACGATCAACACACACTCACTCATCCAGAAACACACGCAACATGCATCCACACATACATTTAACTACAGACACATGATGTGCAGCATCATACACGGGCTGCCCCTGGCTTACACACACACACACACACACACACACACACACACACACACACACACACACACACACACACACACACACACACACACACACACACACACACACGACCAGCAAGATGACGATGTGGCAACAGTTATTGGTTAAAGGTTGTGAAGAGGCGGGTTTTCAGATTTGTTTTAAAAGATAGTTTTGTGTCTGCATATCTGATCGAAACTGGGAGATCATTCCAACATCATTCCGACTTCTCTTGCAAGGCTGAATCCCTGATGATGGTCCAGCCTTTCCTGGAATCCATGACGGTGCCAGAGCTTCACGCTGTGATGGTCAACGGGTTGTCGACAGTGGCGACTAGTACCATGGGCGCATACCTGGCTCTTGGGGTTCGTATCCGTTTCTTCAGCCCTGCCTTTGTTATTAACTCTCTCCATGCCTAGAATGTTTTTTTTTTTCAGTAACAGATTAACTGATGGTTGCTTCCCATTGACTGGTAGGAAGTACCGCACTTCATGATGTCATGACTTGTCACATACGTCACGTATAACTCAATGGATCGTCTGGTCCCTATGTCATTAAGGTCAGAAAAACACGGGAAACATAGAACTGGGTAGACTGCGGAGACATGATGGTGTGTGTGTGTGTGTGTGTGTGTGTGTGTGTGTGTGTGTGTGTGTGTGTGTGTGTGTGTGTGTGTGTGTGTGTGTGTGTGTTGGGGGGGGGTGGAGGCAGTTTTAGTTTTTTTTAACATTTTTTCATTCTCAGATCCTTCAATAACTGATACAACATCAGTGAAAGTTTTCGGGCTGATTATAACTGATAAACGAGCATTTACTACAACCATGCCGTACCGCATGATTCCCCTGTCACGCCATTTTCTCAAAACAGTCGATTTTCAACAGCAAGTTTTCAAACAGATATACTTTAGGCCTGCACCATGCTGCAGAAATATCAATGCTCGGGTCGTGAGTTGGAATCCCGGTTGGGGCCAAATATTCGTGCTGGCCTTTTTCTCGTTGCCCCGTCTTTGATATCGCCCATACTGCGTGGTGGAAAAGGACGTTAAACACCCAAACACCCACCCCCCACCCACCCCTGCAGAAATATCACATACGTCAACTTCCTAACGATTTACCCAAATACTGTGAAAACCTCAGCATTATATGATAATTCCATCCATGTTCATTTTTTTTAAAACCTTTACGTCAGGTACCGGCTAACCACCTGGTCACCGCCTCCTTCATGTCAGCTCCTGCAGCGCTGGCCCTCGCCAAGATGTCCTATCCAAATGATCGCAGGGCCCTGAAGCCTGTCAGGGAGAAGGATTTACCACGGTCAGTTATCTCCCTTCCTGCGGCAAACAACACTCGTGAAAACTGTTGTTGTGACTGCTTTTTTTTTCCTGGGTGGGTGGGTGGAAGGTGGGGGGGGGGGAGGGGCTTGTTGTGGTTGTTGCTACATGTAGATTAAAAAAAATCCATCTTCTTGAATTCCTGGTTTCAGGCGGGGTACAGGAGTTATCGACGCCGCTGCGTTGGGGGCAGTTACTGCAATTCCTGTCGTCTGCCACATCCTCGTCACCGCTATCGCTTTCATCTGTCTTCTGGGCTTCGTCAACGCTACGCTTCAGTGGTTCGGGGAGAGGGTCGGTCTGGTGGAACCTGACTACCCAACCTTGACCTTTCAGGTGAGGCGTGACCATTGATTTCTTCTGTCATTCGGTAAAAGAGCCTTAGCGGCATGGATCTGAGAAGTACTTAACGCTTTTTTCCTCTTGACGGTAGATTTGTGGATTCGCTGCGTGGTCTCCTTTCTTCGCTGGTTGCGGGGAGGAGTGGGGGGGGGGGGGGGGTTCAAAGGAATTACTTTGGTTTAAATACTTTGTAAGAAAAGGCCAGACTTGCGGATCATCTTTCTCTACATTTTACCAGCAGTTAACGAAAACGTTTACTTCACCAATTGTTCCCAGTAAATGTATCTGGAAGATCGTGGAAACTTGTTTCCCATTCTACGAGCTTATTCTTGTAGTATTTTTAGAGAATATAATTATTCATCCATTTGCATTTTCCGAGCATAATCTCTGGTTTCGTGCGAACTGAGAAGCTTTGCCATGCCAAACAGGAAATGGAAGAAGTTTACTGGCAGTTTCAGGATAACTGGAAGAATAACATAGTCCATGAACAGGGTATAGTAATACGGTATCACTGACCGTACCGTTAGGGCAAGTATCGACCAAACTGCAACTTAACGACGTTTGAGCCAGATGCGTGAAACAAAATGCACACTAGTCTGAGACTTAAGGGTGGGTGGGTGTTAGGGGGTTTAACGTCCTTTTCCACCACATACGGGTGATATCAAAGACGGGGCAACGATGGAGAAGCCAGCACAAATATTTGGCCCCAGCCGGGATACGAACTCACGACCTGACCATTAGAAGTCCAATGCTGTACCCTGAGGCTTAGCTCTAGTCTAAAACTGATTACGCCGGGGCTATCTGCAGCGTCTCATTCAAAAACATTCTCGATTTCTCGATTCTCCCATAAACTCTTGATATTGCGGACTTTCTTTACGATAACTGATGTAATAGTATTAAAACACCTTTCAAACAATCATTGCCTTCTCTATGTCTGTGTTACAGTTGATCTGTTCCTACCTTCTCTACCCTGTGGCCCTGTTCCTCGGCGTTCGCAGAGCAGACTGCAAGACAGTGGGACGCCTGCTCGGCTTGAAGATCTTCGCCAATGAATACGTGGCTTACAGCGAGCTCGGCATAATACGGGCCAATCGGCTGGCGTTTGAGAGTCACGTGAACAAGAACGGCACTTGGAATCATACTGGTGTGGCATTTCGTGACGTGTATCTGGTGGAGACAAACACGACCCTACCTGGAGGCGTCATTTCGGTCAGTTTTTGGGCTTCTTTAATAATAATAATACTAATAATAATTGTATAGGCGCTTTACCCAATTTCATGAATCGGCTCAAAAGCGCCGCGAACTGAACCCAACACGCACGCTCACGTGAATCACACGCATTCTCTCACACACTGGACATAAACACATTACAATCACGTAGTGCGAAGGGTCAGCTCAGCGATTTAAACTTCGGAATTTAGAATTGCATTTATCGGTTTTCAAATTTGGTGGGCTGAACATTTCCAAAGCGGAAGGGGAGGAAGCCGGAGTAGCCGGCCCGAATGAACGGTGCCACGTAGGAGAAGGAAAAATTCTTTGCCCCAAGTGGGACTCGAGCCCCTGACCTCTCGCGTTGGTGACAAGTCTCTTAACCACTAGACCACCGAGTGCCCCAGTTTACTATACCAGTGTGAATGACTGTCTTTTCCTACAGGGGATAATGCGACCATTTTTATACTCACAGATCTGTTTTCGTGGTATATATCATCACACCAGTTAGACACCTGGACAGTGACAGCGTCTCTAATGATGGCATTGAGCCAACAATAGCGTACTCTATGACGCGGCTAATACGTTGTCAGTTGGGGATTGTCGCTGACAACAGTCGTAGAATTTGAATGTCCGACCGTTCGCGCAAAGTGTAAACGACATTGTATCGCGTTGAGAGCTGTACAAATCAAGATAGAGTATTTCTTGCCAGCGTAAAAAATGTATCAGAATGTACCAGAATGGTTACTATGCAACGATACTTGACTGATATTTCACACCATTACTTTGAACGTGTGTGTGTGTGTGTGTGTGTGTGTGTGTGTGTGTGTGTGTGTGTGTGTGTGTGTGTGCAGGTGTTCACCGCATGTTATGTACGTCTTACACCACTTAATATGTCACACTGACTTGTACATTTCTACTTCTTATTTCTCTGTTTCCCAGCATCGTTCAGAGACCCTGGCAACCTATGCTCTGTGCGGCTTTGCCAACCTGATGTCCGTGTGCATGATGGCGGCGGCATTAAGTGCAGCAGCGCCCTCTAGGCGTGCGGAAGTGTGGCGACTCGCGCCAAGGGCGTTATTAACTGGTATAATGACTTGCCTGCTGACCTCGGCTTTGGCTGGACTTGTTATTGTAGAATTGTAGGGGAGGTTGACATTATGACATAGTTGATATTGCTCGCCCGTTAGAGGGGTGCAAATGTACCCCAGTCATTTGCAAGAGGGAGCAAATGCACCCAAGCGATTCCACCCTTGCTGCGAGGGCTCCGGTTTGTTGCTCCGGTAACATTCAACTCTCGCGATATTTCTGAGTTGTTTCATCGAAAGAACCATTTCCGTAAAACAAACTGGTTGCAAATTACAACGGATAGAAAAAAAAGTCATATATATCTTCAGCATCTGTTGGCTATATTCGCTTAATGCTCTACATCAGTTTAAAAACAAAGT